>PVIY010049257.1:0-16823 GCA_004026745.1 Myrmecophaga tridactyla | reverse complement strand
CTGAGTTGACGCCCCGCGCTGAGCGTCAGTCTTGCAGCTCCGGGACCTGCACCCGCAGCTTCCCAGGTGTGGACTGACGAGGCCTGGGGGAGGTGCCGCTCCAGGGCCCCGCACCGCGTCTCAGAGGTACTTGGGTTCCCCATCAGTGCCCAAACGGAGGGACTCCTCCAGGCCGGGGGCTGCCTGACCCGCCTGTCAAGGGCCTCGGTCGCTCCCTCCACTCCGTGCACACCTCACGGTCCGCGGGCCGGCAGGACACGCGGGCACGGCAGCCGCACTGCTGAGCCGAGCGCTGGCCCCGGCCGGACCGCGCAGTGCGCCTTGGTGAGCCGCGCGCCCAGCCGTGCTCGCTCTTCCTGCCCTTTGTTTCCCCACCTCGTTGGCCGGACCCCGCGCTGGGCACTGCTAGGAGCCCACTCACTGGAGCCATGCAACTCAATCACGGAGCTCGAGGGCAAAGGAGGGGTGACACCAAAAGGCACTCGTGGGCATGAAATTGATCTGGCACCCGCAATGTCCCATAGCGTGTTGGGTGTCTCCCCAGGTCAGATGTCAGCTGCAGCAGCATGAAAACATGAGCTGATGGATATTTGGAGATTTGGGTTTAAAGGAATAGAGGGGCTTGGGTTAAGGAAGATGGGGTCCCCTGGGGGCCAGTTCCATGCAGAGGCGTGGGGGGGCAGCCTCCCTGGGAGCTGCTGGATGGGGGGAGGCCGTGGTGGCCGCAGACTTGGGAGGCAGTGGGCGCCACAGGTGTGGCTCCGTCCCCAGCCCTGCCTGGGTGGCCCCAGCCCCGCGCACCAGCGTGACTAGGCCCGTAAGGAGACGCGTGCTCACCGACGTCGGTCCGAAGCCCAGGCCACCTGACCAAGGGAAGGCGAGAGGAGCGGGGGAAGGAGTGACGCGTGGGACCTGGGACAGACTTCACAATGCCCCTGTCCCGGGATCGGCATCTGTGGATTTTGGAACGCGATTTTTGCATAACTCAGGCTTTGCTGGGCCGTCTGCTACAGTAACCCAGCCCGAGCGTCACGTTGGGGGCGGCTTCGCCGCAGCTCTGCCCACGTGGTCTCCAGCCACGGCTCAGGCCGGGGCAGCAGCTCCTCAGTGGGACCTGCCTGTGGCCGCAGTGCCCTCACACCATGGGTGCCTCTTAGAATCTGCTCGGAATGTCACTGCAGTTCACGTTTCATTGGCTAAAAAGTCTTACAGACAAGCCTAATGTCAGCTAGCAAGAAGATGCAATCCTCTGCGGAGAGAGGAGTGAGCGATTGGAGCACTGTCCGTGGGCAGGAGCCCCGAGTCCACACCGGGGCCGTGGATGTGTGGGCGCCGTGCCCTCGCCGTGGACCTGGAGGGGATGGCGGGCTGCCGGGGAGGGGAGGCGCGATGGGCCATGGAGACGAAGATCGGGACCAAAAGTGCTTCATAGGTTTGAGTACCTCGGGAAGAGCTGGGCAGTTAGTGGTTGTTACGTAAATTGATAATAAATTTAGCACGGTTTTCTGGTACAGTGAGAAGGACAGATGGAAGAGATGAGAAAATGTAAATGAAAAACTCAGTTGGATACGTGCAGGAACGCCCCGGAGAGTAATGACGGTGGCAGTCAATGCAAATGAAAAATCATGGGGTAATTGAGCGTTTTGGAGAGAGATTTGGCAGTACCTGGATGGAGATTTGTTGTGACTGAGCCAGGAGAAATGATTGTTTCACAGTCCTTTTGATATATGGTTGGCAAAGAACATGATTAGAGTAAGTCATAAGGCAGCAGAGTTTGAGTCACCTCCTTTGAGGCAGAAACGCTCCTACAGTAGCCCAGACGCGTGTGGACACCCTAAATGACCACGAGGAGCAAATCTCACTTCCAGGCCCGGGGGTGGCTTTGCGGGTCGCCGCGTGTGGCTGTCACAGCTGTTTGTGTCTCTTTGAATGCCTGTCTGACAGGTCGGGGTCACGGCTCACTGGCTGTGAAATACGTCGAGTATCACCCTTGCCCTCAAGGTCAGGTCACTTGACCCTTTACTTTTCTCGTTCATGTATCACTTACTGGGGACCAAAACGGGCACCGCACCCAGTGCTTTCTCCCCCCAGAGCAAGCGCTGCCCCTCAAGGCCCCAGAGACACGGCCGTGCTGGGCTCTGCTGGACTGAGGGCCCCTTGGTTTGCTTTTTGGAAGGGGTGACGCTCTGTCCTCGCTCTTAGTGTGGCCCATGTCCATCCTGCTGACCGTGTCCATCCTGCTAAATTGTGTCTGTCCTGCTGACGATGTCTGCCCTGCTGATCATGTCCACCCTGCTGTGTCTGTCCTGCTGCCTGTGTCCATCCTTCTGACCGTGTCCATCTGCTGACCATGTCCGTCCTGCTGGGCCCTAGTGAGCCAGGCATCCTCTCAGCCCCACCTCTCCAGCACTGGCCTCAGCGTCTCCCCATCACTGACCGCCTCCCATGCTGGTGGACCTTCCCTTCCAGGCGCCAAGGACCCACAGGCTTTCCCTCGTGTCATCAGTACTGACCACTAGAACTTTTAACTGTTTATTCCCCATGGGTCAAGAACCTTGTGTTCACCGTCCCAGCGCCAGAGGGTGTGAAGTCACGGGCAGTCACTGCTCCTCAGTTCTCTCACGTTCCCTGCGGAGGTCACAGCGCTCCCCCTCATCTCATTCCATCCTCAATTCCAAGCTCATCCTTTCCTCCATCACACGCTGAACAGCCTCATTCATCCGTGACCTACAAATACTTTAACTCTTCTTCTTTAGCTACAGTCAGGTCCCCTGAGGCTTCTTAGTAGCCAGCAGTTTTCCATGCTAATTTTTTTCAGCTATACTTTGTAATCTTCTCAAATACCTTTGCAGACATCTTTGCCCATTTCTTTTTCTTTCTTTTTGTATAGTCTCCGGCATGGCAGGTGGGAACTCTGCCTGCTGAGCCACCATGGCCTGCCCCCATTTCTTATACATTGGCATTTTTCAGGATACTTACTTTTTTTGCTACCCAATCTGCTTGGGCTAGTTCATCAAAAACTTATATTTGTCATGGAAAAACTGTCATTTCTCTCTCATTTTCAGCAGAATACATATAATCTTTCCCTTGTATTTAGATGATAAGCAAGGAAGCCAGTTTTTGGTTTATAGCACCTAGAGAAATTAGGGGATTTTTGTGGAAGATTAAGTGATTTGTCATGTACTCTCATGCTCTCAGTTTTTGCCTAATGTGTAATTTCATGCCTCTTTCTTCTCCAAGCTTTGTTGGAACTTTTCATGCCTACTGATGGCATAGACAAATTTGCTGAGACTGAAGTCCGTGTGTGTGTGTGTGTGTGTGTGTTTGTGCATTACTTATCTTTTTGTTTTATTTATTTACTTGTCTCCATTTTCCCAGTTGACACTATGATTGATGCCAACCCTAGACTTTCCCTGCTTTTGATGCTGTCTGAGCTTGCCTAGCAGATAAATCACTCCTAACTCTGCACCGAGTAGGACAGTATGAGAGTCCATTGCTCCAACTTAACAGAGTTTAAGGGGCAGTGATTTTTTCAAGACAGCTCCAAATCAGCAGCACAGTAAAGCAAATCTTGCACTATTATTCATTGGATTTGCTAGGCTGGAGAACTCAGCTCTAAATGCCAACTGGTCTACAGAAAGCCAACTTTGATTCTTTGCAAGGACTGTATTCTAGAAGTGCTGCCAAAAGTAGCTAAAAATGAGTCTGATGGGGCCAATTACAGCTGCTCTAACAATTAGGTATTAATTGGGGATGCTTTTCCTAGAGCAGTCACACATTTGAAACATTGCTAGGTTTACTCTATGTGTTACTAAGTAGAACACCTATTTCTATATAAGTGAGGTTATTATGGTACAGTCACATGGGAGTGGCAGTGCATATGCTCTGGAAGGAAGGCAAAAGGAAAGACTTCAGCGCTCAGCCCACTGCCCTAGCAGCTGAGTTTGGAAACAGTCTGGCTTGGATGTCTTCCCTCTTCATGGACTGGAAACCGATGGCTTCCAATTCTTGTCTCTAACAAATATTTCTCTACTGAACTCTGGTTGTGTAACTCTACTGCTCCTAGGATTTTTCTTTGAATGCCCCCAGAACCTCCAGATTCGGCACGGTGAGGCATCATGTCTTCCTCCAAACCTGTTTCCCACCCGTGTCCCTCCTTCAGTGAGTGGCACCATCGCCCGTCCGCCTCGTCAAATCAGAACCACAGTGTGGCCTTTACAGCTTTCTTCTCGTTCCTTTCCAGTTTCCAAGTTCAGTTCGTGTCTCCTAGAAGGTTTCGGATTCCTGATCTCACCATCCCCTCACCCCAAACACTGAACTTGCAAAAATCACTCCAGGTGAAATCAGGCTGATTTTAACTTCCAATTATGTCCCATTATTGATGTGCTACCTAATATGTGTGTGTCTTTTCTCTCCAACTAGATAAAACATTTCACATATGACACATCTTTTGGTACCCCTCTATGTTAATTCTGGTGCTGGGGTTATAAATAAATAAACTCTATATTGAAGCTCCTTTTAAAGGCTCTCTGACATGACATACCTCCTACCCCAGGTACCAAGGTCTGAGGATTAATTGGTGTTTTAGTTTTCTTGGCTACTCAAGCAAATACAATGCGATGGGTTGGCTTAAACAGTGGGATTTATTTGCTTACGGTTTTGAGGCTAGGAGAAAGTCCAAACGAGGGCCTTATCCAGATGATGCTTTCTGGCATTTGGGGGCTGGCTGTTGGTGACCGTTGGTCCTGGGTTCCTTTGTCACATGACAAGGCACAGGGCAACCTCTCCTGGCCTTCCCCTTCTCACCTGGAGTCTGTCGAGCTGCAGCTTGTAGCTCTCCCTCTGAGGCTTTCTCTCTTTATCTGAATTTCATTCCCTTCTACAGGGCTTCAGTAATGGGATATAAACCCATCGTGATTGCATTAGTCACACCTTAGCTGCAGTCGCCTCATCAGAGGGTCCTGCTTGCAATGGCTTCACTCCCGGAGGAATGGATTAAGTTTAAGAACGTGTTTGTCAGGCGCACAAACCACCTGACAAGGGCAGCTCTAAACCACCGTCACCGGACATGCGTAACTCGAAAGCAGCCTCTTGCAGCCGTTTGTGGTGCTGTCATACACCAACAGCTGGGACCATCTCACGTGGAACCAGAAGCAGCCAAGCTCAGCCTTCCCTGGCGTGGCTGCCAGTCCTGTGGGGCCAGCACCTCCACTCCCCCAGAGGCTGCTTACCTTCTCCGTGGAATGCACGTACACGGGGCTTTATTAGAATAAATAGGCTCTCTTTGTAAATGGATTTACTTGGAAATCCAATTTCTTTCAGGGCCAGTGGGAGAGGTGGAAGGGCTATAAATAATCCTCCTCTGAACTGTTTGTAAGTAAAATGGTTTTGCTGAAAAGACTGAAAAATGCCTGGTTATATATCCTGAATTATGTCCAAATCCTTGGCAATTTTGTTTCTCTCTTTGATGATAAAGGATTGGATTGTTGTCTCCCAGCAATGTTTTCAATTGTGGGAGCCCTGCTGGAGAGCCAGGCCTCTAAGGAGCGAGGGGCCACAGGGCACGCCTGCTCCTCCCCTCTCTGCACGCTGGGCACAGAACTTCTCGCCACGCTCAGCCTTGCCTTGCCTGGTGCTGGAAGTGAGGCGACTGGCATGGAATGTGACAAACCCTCTGCTTCTTATCTGTGTGACTTGGGAAAGGGACTTCATCGTTGTCACCTTATTTTTCTTGCATTTAATGAAAATTATAGCTTCTCTGTCTACTTCACATGCTTGCTGTAGATATAGGTTTCACCCTATTTTCAAAGTTCACACTTAATCCATTCCAATGGATAATTAGTTGCACAGAATATTTCTCGGTAGCATGCACACCCAGACGGAAGGAGAGTCTATTGCTTTTGCACGTGCGTTATCTCGTGATTTTTCCCTTGGAATGACCATCTGGGGAAAAATAAGCAGATGTCATTTATTTCATTTGAAACGAGGTTCAGTGGCAGGAGATGGAAACTACAGTTTATTCTCTCCTCTGCCGGTCAGCAGGCCGCCCTCAGCACATGTGACACGAATAACGGCATGGCGGGCCGGCTCGCAGCCAGGTGCTTGCTGTCCCTTCTGTCCCAGCATCCTCAGGAGTGTCTGAGGCCCTTTTCTGGAGGCTTAATTGTGCCCAGGAACGCAAGGAATGGATTGGCCTAACATGAGCATTGATTGGAATGCCAGTGGCAGCAACTCTGAAAAGCATATTTTCACCCCAAATAATGGTCTGTAATGGTCTGGCGCTGGTGGGCGGGTAGCATCACCTGGTGGTGTTTAGAGGGACACCTAGTGTGAAAAGGGCAGCAAGAGGGGCTCCTGTTGCATCTTGGACTGAGAACCCAAAGACCAGAGGACACAGAGCGAGGTGCTGGCCTAACTGGCCAAGGAAGCCCTCCAATTTGATCTTTACCTTTTAAATCTTCAGCTTAATGTCCACGTGATGATGCGTGCAGGCATTGCATCTGCTTCCAAGGCTGCAGACGCTGAGGCTTTTATGGGTGACAAGGCCTTTTGGGGAGAGAGTTATTGATGTGTGGTGCGTGTTTGCCCCGCAAGACCCCCCCACACAAGGGCGTCATGCATGGAACTTTGAGTGGAGGCCCTCAGAATGACCGACCGGTACAGATGCTGAGGCCAGGACCGGCCCCCAAAATGCTCCCAGGGGAGAGCGTGGCAGAAGCGCCCTGTTTCCGTGGACGAATTTCGGAGGGCTGGGGAGGGAGTGCGGGTGTCCCCCAGGGAGCTGGTCTGGGTGGTCTCAGGCCCTGTGGGATGGCTGCCCGATGGGGTGGACGAGCGGGGCCACCAGTTCCCAGGACTGGAGGGGCAGGAGGGCCCAGCCCAGTCGGAGCCCCAGGGAGGTGGCTCCGTGGGAAATCCGCAAAGCTCCCAGAGGCCCTGGAGCAGAGCGTGCGTGGACATGGCCCAGCAGCCCAGGAGCCGGGGCCTCCACCTGCCAGGACAGTAGCCTGGGATATGGCCAGCGGGGTCCCTACCCTCTGCCTGCTCCTCAGGAAGACACTTTCAACCGGGCAAGGGGCGGGGAGCTGCAGTTCTCACAGGGGCTGCGAATTGAAAGATGTTCTTGTGAGAAAAATTGGGGGAAGAATTTTAGTTATTTAAGAGTAACCAGGAGAACAATAGGACGTGAAACTGCCAGGGGCAGGGAAGGGGCCAGCGTGGGGAACTGCTCCCCGCAAGGCCTCTGGGGTCTCAGGTTCTCCTCTGCCCCTGTGGCCTGCGGAGCTGCCACCCCTCGGTTCCCATGAGAGAGCGACTTCCCAGGAGGTGGCGGAAATGACAGGTTCGCCAGAGACACTGGCCAGAGCATCTCGCGTGTTCGATTGGAGTCCTCGTTACTCTTGATATCGGGGCGCCCCTCTCCCAGACAGCCGGCGCACGGGCTCCGGGGACCCCCACCGGTTCCAGTCTGGCGACGCATTTCCCCTCCACCTGGGAGAGTCCCCGAGCCCCCTCACGCCTTACAGCCCTGCTGGTGAGACGGGGAGCGGAGCGGGACCTGCCGAAGGGCTTGCTGCGGGGATTTAATGAATTAACGCACAGGGAGCATGACCCACGGGCACATGGCCCACAGGCATATGACCCACGGGCACATGGCCCACGGGCACACAGCACCCCGGAACCTGTGGCATGAATGCAGAAGCGATTCTGTGTCCCAAGGACGAGCCCAAAGGGCAGCGGCTGTCAGGTCCAAACCATGCTGAACAAATATGACGAGATCACACTGAACTAAGGTAGGAAACATGGACTTGAAGGATAAAATCAGACTGTTTCCTACATTAACCAGAGAGTCAGTGGAGTACTGGGATAGTAGAAATTTTGTTGAAATGCTACTTTGATTTTTTTAATTGTAGTTTCCCTGTTCCCTGCCCTGAAACAGGAATTTGGGGTCCCAGGGTTTGCTGCAGCACAGAAACAGAAGCGCCTGGAGGCAGTGCCCTGTTTGTGTTGGAAACGAGTCTGAGGCAGGCCCAGCAGCAGGCACCTCAGCTGGGCTGGGGAAGGGGAGATCGTCGAGGGGGGGAAGAAAGGGTTGCGATTCTGTAGAATGTAGAGGGCTGTACGGTGCTCCCTGGCTGAGAGCTGAGGACAGGCCGAGGGGGAGAGACGCTTCCTGGGCCATGTCTTCGGGTCCCCGGCCCCCGCCGTGCTCCGGGAGCCGCAGAGCCGGCTTGGACCCCCTTGAGGCCCTGAAGTAGGTCACGATGAACCAGGGGCAAGGGGCCCTTTCTCAGGACTCCCCAGATTCTGGTGTCGTGCTGGGGGGCAATTTCCTGCCAGCCCATGGGGTGGGGAAGGAATTAAGCTGCGGTAGGGAAGGCTAAGTGGCGTCCAGCGCTGCGCGTTGCGTGTCTGTGCAGTGGCAGGGCCGGTCCTGGGTCCTGGGTCACCGTTGGTGAGTCCAGCCTGTGGCGTGGCTGGGTGTGGAGCAGGATGAGGACGCAGTGGTGGATGCCAGCTGCACCCAGGCCACCTGCTCTATGGTGTTGGTTAAATGTGTCCCTGGTGAGTTCCTTTGTGCCAGCCTAGCCTCCTTGCTTTCAGACGGAAGACTAGAGAACTGCAGCATCCAAAGCTTCTCACTGTAGGGAAGAAAAGGACCGTGCCCAGGTTTGTGATTTACTGTTGTTCACGTTTTAGGGCTCAGTCATTCTCTAATATCTGCATTTAAATCTCCAAACCCTGCATGTGGGGGACCCTGAGGCTGTGGTGACAATGGAGAGCCCAGAGTCCTGGGTTTTTCTCACCATGGTGCCAAGTCGCTCTGAGGCTGGACGACTCTGAGCTGGACGGCTCCCCTCTCCTTGGCCTCCCCACAGCTCCTGGAAACAGGGTCAGTGACAGGGCATAGAAAGGGCTTAGGTTTCCAGAGGGAGGATGTGCTGAGGAAGGGAAAATCTGCTGAGGAAGGGAACATCTGCTGAGGAAGAGAGTATCTACTGAGGAAGGACACATCTGAGGAAGGACACATCTGCTGAGGAGGGACACGTCTGCGGAGGAGGGACACGTCTGCGGAGGAGGGACACGTCTGCTGAGGAAGGAAACATCGGCACTATTCCAACAAGCATTTGCTCCCTTTTTCCTTGCTGTGCCCCTCGTAGGAGGCTGAGGATGTGGAGACGCTGCTCCCGGTGACCGCAGCTGCCCACATTGCTGCTGGGAGCGTGCGGGGTGGGCAGGAGAGAAAGTGCTGCTGCTGTTTGGCCCTCAGGGTCCCGGGTTTACTGAAAGTATTTTCCATCTATTGCTAAAAGGCTGTGTGCAAAGAGTGATGAAGTCGATCTGCTACTTCATTAATTTTGCTTCTCATAAAGGTGTTCACTTATGGGGAGGAAACCTGGTAAGATGGTATGGCCATCATTTCAGGTCATAATTTTATTATTTTTATCAAAGGCCCAGAGAGACAAAATGGATAATTCTTAAAGTAAAATCAATCTAGAACAACGCTGAAGAGTATTTCTAAGTGTCAAAATAGGCAATATGTCTTTTTAACTCTGCAGCACCCACGGCAGCAGCCTATCCCTCTATTCAGCCTTCCGCAGCAGGCACGATATATACATAGTCCAGAGTTATTTGCATTTCCAGATTGGATGATACAAATTTAATCTCACTTTTTCCAAGTAAAAATATATTACTGACATATCACCCAATTTTAGCAAACTTTTATGAAGCATTAAATTAGGATTTTAGTGAAACTGAATACGATCTAGAAGTCAAGCCCCCTGAAGCAAGCATTTGAAAGTTCAAATTTATTTTCTTGGAAGACATGTCACTTAGGTGATAAAGTTTACCTTAGATAAACCACTCTCCATTTTTTCCAAATAAACTTCTTTATTAAAGCATGATTGCTAATGAATCATCACAAAGTTAATACACCCATGCAACCACCACGCAGATCATAAAATCAATATTACCAGCACCCCAAAAGCTTGGCACCCCTGAACATCACTATACAATCCCGCTTTCCCAAAGGTCATCTCTGTCTTGACTTCTAATGGCATAACTTAGTTTTCTGAACCTTACATTCAACCATGCAGCATAGATACTTATATCTGGATTTTGTCATTCAACTTCATAATGTTACATTTGATCCATTTTGTTGCATGAAGAAATAATTCACTAATTTTCATTGATGCATGCTACTCTGTAGTGTGACTACCACGAAATAGCTTATCCACCTATTTGGGATGTTACTAGTTTGGGGCTACTATTGTCAGGCCCCCCGTGGACGATCTCCTGCCTCTCTGTGGGTGCGACACGTGTCCCACTGCATAGCAGCAAGTAGGGAAGGAATCGGCTCACCAGAGGGGGCGGCTGTGCAGCGGTTCCCAGCTCTCCAACGTGAGCATATGCACCTCTTTCGCTCGTGTGTACGATGCTTCCTATTCTTTCACTTCTCCATCAGTACTTGCTGTTGACGGTCTCTTTCATTTTAGCCGTTATGATGGGTGTGTAATGGCATTGCAATGTTGTTTTATCTGCAATTTCCTGATTACTAATGAAATTGAGCATGGGTTCACAAATTTATTAGCTATTTGATATCTTCTTTTGAGAAGCCCTTTTTCTTTTATCATCTGACATTCTCTTATTTTTAGGAGTGTTCTAAAAATTATATATTCTGGTTATATGTCCTCTAATGTACATATCAACTCTGATTCTGTGGATTGCAATATTACTTTTTAAAATTTTTAAATTGTATTTAACACTTTCATATATACAAAAAAGCAATAAATTTACAAGTACTTTTTAACAAGTTGTTATAGAGCACATTTTAAAGTTTGGTTTGGGAATACAGTTCCAAAATTTTTAGATTTTTCTTCTAGCTGCTCCAGGACAATGGAGACGAACAGGAATATCAGTATACTGACTCAGCAGTCATACTCATTTATTAAATCCTGTCTTTCCTGTTATACTTCTCCTTCTCTTATTTTTAATTTTTTTGTGAAAAATAACATATATACATAAAAGCAATAAATTTAAAAGTATCTTACAACAATTAGTTGTGGAACAGATTTCAGAATTTGGAATGGCTTACAATTCCACAATTTTAGGTTTTTGCTTCTAGCTGCTCTAAGATACTGGAGACAAAAAGAAATATCAAGATAATGATACAGCAATCATACTCATTTGATAAACCAAATCTTTTCTGTATAACTCCACCATCACCTTTGATCTTTCTCCCACTCTTTAGGGGTATTTGTTCTATACTCATTCTAACTTTTTCATGTTGGAAGGGGCTGTCAATAGTTTGGAATGGAGGATGGAACAAATTGATGTTCTAGAAAGGCTGGCCCCTCTGCATTTCAGGACCCATCTGGAGGTTGTAGGTTTTGGAGAGTTACCGTAGTGCATGGAAATTTTGTAGAATGAATTTTAGGATCAGCTTGTCAATTTCTGCCAAAATGCCAGCTGAAAGTTCCATAGGGAATAGCACCGAGTCAGTAGGATAATCTGGGGAGTATTACCACTTTAATACGCTTAAGTTTTCCAAACCATGAATGTAGGGTGCTTTCCACTTATCTAGGTCTTTTAAAATTCCTTTTAATAATGTTTTGTATTTTTCAGAGTATAAGTTTCACATTGATATTGTTATTCTTATTCCTAAATATTTAATTCTTTTTGATACTATGGAAAATGTAATTGTTTTCAAAATTTAATTTTCAGATTATTCATTGTTACTGTATAGGAAACAAAATTATAAAAATTTTTATTGTGAAATATAACATATACAAAAAAGCAATAAATGTGGAAGTACATTGAAACAAGTAGTTATAGAATAGATTTCAGAGTTTGGTATGGGTTATGGTTGCACAATTTCAGGCTTTTCCTTCTAGCTGACCAAGATACTGAAGATTAAACGAAATATCAATATAATGATTCAGCAGTTTGCTCATTTGTTAAGTCCTATCTTCTCTGTCATAATTCTTCCTTCTTTGATCTTTCCCCCTCTCTTTAGAAGTCTTTGGGCCATACCCATTCTAACTTTTTTCATGTTGGAAAGGAGTGTTGACAGTATGGGCTACAGAATGGAACTAGTAGATGTTCTGGAGAGGCTGGGCCCTCTGCACTTCAGGCCTAGCTACCATCTGGAGGTTGTCGGTTTCTGGAAAGTAATCTTAATGCTTGAAACTTTTACAGAAAATCTCAGATATAGCCCTAGGTTTCCTTTAGGGTTTATAGGAATGGCGTTGGTTGGGGTTTAGCAAACCGTGGCAATTAGCAAGACCTAGCTGAAGCTGGTATAAGATTAGCCTCCAGAACAGTCGCTCGACTCTGAATTCTCTTAGTCACCAATACCTTATTTTCTTGTTTGTATATTAACCTTTTATCCTGAAAACTTGCTGAACTTGTTTATTCGTTCTAGTCATTTTCTATTAGATTACATAGGGTTTTCTACATATAACATCATAACATCCCTAAATAGGTACAATTTTACTTTTTCCTTTCCAATCTAGTTGTCTCTTTGTCCTTGCCTTGTTGATGGGAATAAAGTTTCTTGTACAACGTTGACTTGAAATGGCAAGAGTGGACATTATTCTCTTGTTCCTGTTCTTGGTAGTAAAGCATTTAGTCTTTCATCATTAAGTAAGATGCTAGCTATGAGATTTCTGTAGCTGCCCATGATCAGTTTGATGAAGCTCTTTTCCATTTCCTATTTTTTGAGAGATTTTTTATCATGAAAAGGTTTGGATTTTATCTAATGCTTCTCCTCTGTCTATTGAGATAATCATACATTTTTTGGTCCTTGATATTCTCTTTTTCTCAATCTATGTATCCATCCATCCATCCATCTAATATAGATAAATAGAAAGATAGATAGATAGATATAGACAGATATTATTTTTCACATGTTAAATCGCCCTTGAATTCCTAGGACAAATCCCAATTCCCACTGAGTCTGAAGTATAATTCTTTTATAGTACTCTGGATTTGGTTCCTTAGTATTTATTTCTGAAGTTTTTGCATCTACGCTCAAAGGAGAGATTGGTCTGTCATTTTCATTTCTTGTGATGTCTTTGTATGGTTTTGGCTTTGGGGTAATTCTGGTCTCGTAGAATTAGGAAGGGCAGTGGGTTGAATGATGCTCCTGCAAAAACAAACAAACAAAAAACAGCAGATATGTCTTGATACTTGAAATCTGCAAATGGTGCCATACTTGGAAAAAGGATCTTTGCAGTTATAATGAAGTATCTTGAACAGAGATCCTCCTGGGTTATCTGGGTGGGCCTGAAATCCAATGACTATTGTCCTTGTAAGAGAGACACAAAGAACAGAGAGAAGTGAAGACACAGAGCAGATGTGATGTGAAGACAGAGGTTGGAGTGATGCTGCCACAAGCCAAGGAAGCCCAGGGATGCCACAGCCACCAGGAGCTGGAAGAGGCAAAGAAGAGGTCTTCTCCGAGGCTCCAGGGAGAATGTATCCTGTCAGCACCAGGATTTCAGAGTCTGTCCTCCAGAACTGTGAGGAACTCAATTTCTGTGGTTTAAAGCCACTTAGTTTGTGGCAAGACACACAGTCATCAGAAACAGATGCAGACTTTGATACTGGTAAATGGAATGCTGCTGTAATGAATGCCTAAAGATGTAGAAGTGGTTTTAGAATTGGATAATGGGTTGGTAGAGGTTGGAAGCATTTTGAGACATTGATAGAGAAAGCCTAGATTCTGGAGAAGCCTCTGAAGGAAGTGAGGAACGTGGCAGAGAAAGCTTCCACCATCTTAGACGATGCGTGTATCACCATGAACGAAGGGCGTAGAAATATGAATGTTAAAGACACTACTTGCTAAGAGTCAGAATTTGAGGAACATGTTTTTGGAAACTGGAAGAAAAGAAATACTTGCTGTCTTGTGGTCCTGAACTTGACTGGATTACATCCCACTATTGTGTGGAAAGAACCTGTAAATGTAAACTTGGGTATTTAACTGAAGAGATTTCTGAGCAAAGTACTGAATGTGTGACCTGCTTTCTCTTTGTTGCTTAAAGTAATAAGTGAGAGCAAACAGATAAATTATGAAAGAAACTGATAAGAGAAAAGGAACCAGTGCTGATTTAGGATGTTCTAATCCTATCCAGAAACCAAAATTGCTAAGATTAGAACATTCTCTGTTGGGAAAGCATACACTGGAGAGAGGGTTAAGGTTGTGATGGTGAATTTGGGGTGTCAGCGTGACTAGGTGATGGTGTGATTGTTTGGTCACATGCGCTGGCCTGGTTGTTACTGAATGTCAGGGCATTTCATTGACGAGTCTGTCAATGCACCCGTGGTCAGTGGCTGCCTCTGTGGCCGGTTGCCTGTCCATCAGCAATGCACATTGCCCTCAGCTATGGACTCTCCTCATCCAATCCGTTGAAGACGTTAAAGCCAGATCTGAGGATTTCATGTGTTAAGAAAATTCCTACCTCTACTTCAGCCAGCCACCTTCTCCTGGGAACTTCACCTTCACTGGAGTTTACAAATTGCGATCTGCCCCACAGAATTTGAACTGGCCAATTCCCCTCGTTGTGTGAGCCAGTTCCTGTAAAAATGCACTCTCTGCCGGCATGGTGTGGATCCTTGTGACATCACAGGAGGTGCCTGTGGTTCTCAAGGATGGTCAACCAGTGACAATGTCATCCTCAACTGAAAAGGACAGAGATGGGACGATTAAAGGGAGGCACTCAGACCGCTGCGATTTTATAGGACAGAAATGGGCTGATAGGGCTGCCCACATGTGGAATGTCCCACCCTTCTGGAAAAGAGGCCCAGCAGTGGAGTCGCCTCTAGCGTCTCGGGAGGGAGCCTGGCCAGCACCTTGGTTTTAGATGAACAGCCTCCAGAAGGGGAGAATACATTTCTGTGTTAAGCCACTTAGTTTGTGGTAATTTCTCGCAGTGGTCCCAGGAAAATAACATACTTCCTTTTCTCTTTTGGGAAGGTTTTGTGATGTATTGATATTAATTCTTCAAATATTTGGTAAAATTCACCCATGAAGCCATCTTGGCTATTATAAGAACTATTCTTTGTGGGAAATTTTAGTTACTAATTTAATCCATTTACTTGTTACAGGTTCTATTCAGATTATCTAATTCTTTTAAAGTCAATATTGGTAGCTTGTGTCTTTCTAGGAATTTATTCATTTCATCTAAAGCATACAGATTGATGATTGTCAATGTTGTTGCAATTTTCAAAGATTCAAATTTTGGCTTTATTTCTTTACTATGTCCTTCCTTCTGCTTGCTCTTAGTTTAGTTTGCTGTTCTTTTTCTTGTTTCCTAAGATAGAGCATTAGCTTATTGACATGGGATCTTCTTTTTTTAATATAGACATTTTAAACGTAGACATTTATAGCTATAAATCTGGTTTCAAGGGCAGAATGGAACTGGCAGAAGAAAGAGTCAGTGAAGTTGAAGCCAAGACCCTTGAAATGAGTCAGGCTGACTTCCAAGAAGCCCAGAGAACACCAGACAGGATAAACTTGAAGGAGAAGACACCCTGTCATGTAGTGACCCTACAATCAGATGCAAAGGGCAAGGACAGAGTTCCAAAGGCTGCAAGAGGAAAGGAACGTGTATGTACAAGGGAGTCCCTGCAGTATCGAGAGCCAACGTCCCATCACAGGCCATGGAGGCAAGCAGGGAGATGCCCTCAAAGTGTTGGAAGGAAACAACCACCAGCCAAGAATTTTACATCTGGTGAGATTTCCCTTAACAAACGAAGATGAGATGAGAACTTTCTCAGGTAAGCAGAAGCTGAAGGAGGTCATACCATCAGATGTGCCCTGTCACAGGCCATGGAGGCAAGCAGGTGAAGTTCTCCGCTGCTGGGCTAAAGGGACTTCCTCAGGATGAGAGGAACTCCTTGGTGTAGCTCAGACTAGCATGAAGAAATAAAGGCTGTGCTGAAGGCAGCCATCTGGGTGATTATACTACCAGGATTATTATAACATTTTGTTTGATATGTAACTCTAATTCTTCTGGTAGGTGCTAAAACGCAAATGCATAAGAAGTAAGAGTAAATCCAGGGCTTTGGACATATTGTGTACAAATATGTAGGTGGGAACAAGTACAAAATATGGTGGGGTCCAGAGGGGCTTTGGAAAAGTATAGGTGCATGCTACTGAAATTAAGTCACTATCAAACCAAGTATCTTTATTATATGTTT
This sequence comes from Myrmecophaga tridactyla, assembly GCA_004026745.1. Classification (NCBI taxonomy): domain Eukaryota; kingdom Metazoa; phylum Chordata; class Mammalia; order Pilosa; family Myrmecophagidae; genus Myrmecophaga; species Myrmecophaga tridactyla. Next base: position 620 of record PVIY010049257.1, on the reverse strand, counting down.
AGGAAGTTAAATTTTAACCTCATGGTCAAAACAAAGAAAAGAGATGGAAAATACATCTGATGGAAATGAGAAGGTACTCAATATGGTACTACACAAAATATCAAATATAAAAGTAGGCATTAACAGAGGTGAGGGACAAAAATACTAGAAGACTTACAAAAGCTAAATAGAAAAATGGCAGAAGGAAGACCTGTATTGTCAGGAGTGACTTTAAATACAAAAAGATTAAACGCTGTAGTCAAGCGGTGGAGATTGGCAGAATGGATGAAAAAGCAAGACCCAACCATATGCTGTCTGCAATGGACTCACTTCAAAGTCAAGGATAAAAGTAGTCTGAGGGTAAAAGAGGATGGAAAAAATATACCATGCAAGTAGTAACTAAACCAGAACTGGGGTGGCTGTGCTAAGACAGGATAAAATCGCTTTTAAGTCAAAAACAACTACAAGTTTCTGGGTCAAGATGGCAGCTTAACAACGTGCGTGTTTTAGTTCATCCTCCAGAATAACTACTAAATAACCAGAAGCAGTACAGAACAGCTCCTGGGGCCACGCCAGTGACCAGACACACAGCGTACCCCAGTCTGGACCAGCTGGACCAGCTGCGAGCACCCCCCAGAACC
>PVIY010049256.1:0-16825 GCA_004026745.1 Myrmecophaga tridactyla | reverse complement strand
TGGGAGTTGAGGTAGTTAAGAAAAATATCCTAGAGGAGAAGGAATGTGGGCTACAGGTTGAAGAATGGGTGGGCTCTGGACAGGCAAGGTATGGTGTGTGCTGACTGAGGGAAATACAGTGCATGGAGACCCATGACAATATACAGGCCAGTGTCTTTTCTGGAACAGCTAGGCTAGGAGAGAGGGGCGATCTTAAGAAGGAGTGACAGAAAATGTCAGACCAAATTGCCTACAAAGCTAAAATGCAAAATCCTTTTGTACTGATTTTTAAATCTGAAGAGCAGTTCCAATAATTGTGGTCAATTTGCTTTTTGTATTTACAGTCATTAAGAATTCAAGTAAATCTTTTTCCATGAATATACTCACTCTCTTTCTGTCCTTCTGAAATGTGCAATAGCACACCATCTATTAAAATAAAGGTAACTGTGTTTTTCTGAAAAAGATCCTCAGAAGTTAAAAAATATATATTACTTGTATTTATTGCCTCTGAAGGAAATTCAATGTCTCTGTAATAGAAAGGGTCTAATGGTTTAAATCAAGCTCTCCGTTGTCTCAGTATTTCTTATTAATGCTCATTGGTTGAGTAAAACCTATCGACAACTGTACATATCAAATGATAGGTAGTTTCAAAACTGCATGAGCGTAGTTCCAGTTTTGGCAATCAACCTACCTCTGTCTTCCCACCCCTATTTCAGAATCCTATTCCTAGCATCAAGTTAGACCTTCCCATGCTTTAGTATTTATACATTTACTCATCCACCCCTTAACTAATGTGTTCCAGGCATTTTTCCAGTGTCTGATGTCTGTGGCCAAGTCTCCGAAACAATGACTTGTTGGTGTCTGGGAGAGAAATCAATTCTCAAGGTCTTTGAGGTAGCCTGAGAAATAGCTTTCCTCTTCCTGGCCAAATTCTGAACCAAATAAGACAAACATGTTGGGAGTAAAAATATCACTCAGATCAATCTTTATTGTAGGACATTGTTTATATGTGGATAAATTGAGTTTTAATCCCAGAAATCAATAGACTTATCCTGTCCAGAGAAGGCTTCCTGCCCCTGACCCCTAATTGGCAGAGCCTCTCTTTAGAGGAGCAGAATAGAGTATACAGCTAGAGGAAAGAGGAGCAAATGAAGAAAAAGGGCTAGAGCCTCAAATGCCCAATTTCTCCCTCCAAACGGAGGAAATATGTTGACAGAGGTCAAGAATCTCACTGCTAGAGAATTGCTTCCACAAGAACAGGAGCAGGCAAATTATAGCCCTTGGGGGCAAATTTGGCCCACCACCTATTTTTGGACAGTCCTCAAGCAAAAAGTAGATTTTATATTTTTTAATGATTGAAAATATTCAATATTTTTGACATATGAACATTATATGAAATTCAAATTTCAGTGTCCATAGGTAGATTTATTGGAACACAGCCACATCTATTTACATATTGTCTATGGTTGCTTTCACACTGCAATGGCATAGTTCAGTAGTTGTGACAGAGACTGTATATCCCACAAAGCATAAAATGTCTGCTATTTTACCCTCTACAAAAAAAAAAAAAAAATTACCCTTGACATGGAGGCATCTGGGTGAGAGAAGAACCTTCTCCCCAACAGATTGCATTCCAAGGAAATAAGATTCTTACTGGAGATGGAATCTGCCTGCATGCTTTTATCCTTAATGTGGGACCACCATTCCCTCAATCCCCCTCCTTAAAAACCTAGCAGGCATTTTGTGACTCGTCTTTTTCCTTAACCCTTTTATCTAATTAATCTCTATTTCCTGTTGAATTTTCGTTTTAAGTGTATTTGAACAGTTCTTTCCATTTGCCCTGCTTTTACCTTAGCTTCACCACTATATACCGGGATACCTGTAAAATTTTTCCAGTTAGAGTTCTTAATTCCAGGGTGCCCACAGTTTTGTAGAATAACTGTAGAGCATTTCTGTCCAGTCCCTTCATTAGCAAAATGAGGAAACTGTTATCTTGTGAGAGTAAATGACTTTATCAAAATTTTTAATTTAATTAGTGACACACTCAACTCTGGGACCAGTATTCTTTCTACCTCTCCTTGGGTCTCCCTTCTCATGAAATTTTCAAAGACTTTCATTCATCAGGTCAAATTTATAATCTAGATCAGAGATCAGAAAACTATGGATCATGGCCCAGATCTAGTTTTGCACCTATTTTTGTAAATAGAGCTTTATTGGAACACAGCTATATTCATTTGCTTACTTATTGTCTATGGTTGCTTTTGCACTAAAATGTCAAAATTAAGTAGTTGCAACAGAAACTGAATGACCCTTAAAGCCTAAAATATCTAGCTCTTACAGAAAATGTTTGCTGACCCCTGGTTTAGGCTCACACAAAGTCCTCTACTTCATTCCTTATCACTTCCTGTGGCACTGACAGCAGATTGTTCCCTATATTATCTTTTCCTTTTTCTACAGTAATAAAGCCTCTGATTTTTTTCTTTCTTTCTTTCTTTTTTGGAAAGCATATGGCAGCCTGAAATAGAGACTACACTTCTTAGCTTCCCTTAAGTCTTGGTGTAGTCAGTGAGGTGAATATGTCAGTAACTCATGTGCGCAACTTCCAGGAAGTGTCTTTAAAGAAAGGGAATGTGCCCTTCTACTCTTTCCTCCTGTTTTTCTAGCTGGGATGATACCAGCATAATTGGAGAAGCTCTCTTGCATAGTAAGATGACATTGGATATATAGTTGATATATGGCAGAACAACAAGATAAAGGGATCCTGTGTCCCTGACATCAAAATGTTCCTACCATCTTCAGACCATACACCTATGGATTTTTATATAGTTAGAAATAAAATTCCATGTTAAACAAGCTTCTATTAATTAGGATTTTTCTGTCACATGTAATGATACTTACTCCTAACTGATACACTTCCCAGTAGGAAATTTCTCTTCCAGACAAACCAATATCTTTATATTTATGCTTATTCCCACCTCCATTCTTTTGCTCATGCTGTTAGCCCAGGCTGGACTGCCCACTCTCCTCCTCCACTTGGCCACATTTTACAGATTACTCAAATTGGTTGAAATTCTACCCATACTCTGTAGTTTTCTACTTCATCTCTTCTACTTTGAATTAGGGGTAATGTATTTGGACAATATATTCTCAAATATATTTGAGAAGGACTATTGTATTATAGTCTTTGAGTTATATGTTTTGGTCTTTTATGCCCAGGGAAAATGTAGACTTTTAAAGGACTGGGATCATTTCTTTTATTGTCTCTTTGTTTCTAGTGACCCCATACTATAGGTAACAAAAAATACTGATGAATTTATTTGAATTGGTTTGGGCAAATGAGCCATACTTACCCATGATCTCACAGCTTCTCACTCCCTAAACTCAAAGATGCCTTCCCATCATAATGTGTAAACCAGTCTAAAGAAGATCTGTCTTCACTGAAGTCATTCAAAACTGTATATAATGAACATTGGGGTAAAGAATTGTATGTTGCCTAGTAAAGCCCTCATGAAACAACACATGCTACCATCATGTATGGTAAATTTTGCATACCTGCCATGCTCTCACTGAAATGAATCAAATTCTACATTCAAGTTCTTCTTTTAACACCATTGTTTATGAGATGCTTACGGCCCTGGAAGCTACACAACCATACCTCCTGCCTAACTGATAGCACGTTAGACAGATATGTTTAAACTGAGATATAAGAAGCTAACCAGTTACTGTTTATGCTTGTCTCAGCTAATAAACAGAAATGCATTGGCTTGTTGAGGACTCCAGTGTCAGAGTTCAAATATTTACTGAACCAACATCCAGACAGTTTGCTCCACTCTGGAACTGAAGGGGATAGTTTAGATCTTGCTTAATTATGAGGTTAAGGGTCAAATGTGTAAATCCAACCTGAATTTCTTCAAAGGTGATATCTACTCTGTCTATTCATATTAGCTTATAGCAGAGGTCTTCTTAGAACATTCTTAAAATGAAGTGATTTCCTGTTTCTGCCAAAAGACTACCTGCAGACATGTGCCAGGGGCTGTGAAGGGAGAACTGAGTTAAAGTTGTATGAGAACTGATTTTTTAGCACGTTACATTTGATTGCGCCCAATCCTTTGCACATATAATTTGAGGTAGCTCCATGACCAACCTCCCCTGGGGGAGAGATGGTTACCTATCTGCAGAAGGAAGTGAAATCATGGAAAAAACAAACTTGTAAGATGGCATAGTAACAGAACAGCTTTCAAGCCTTGTGTTTGTTTCAGTCAAATTTTCCTGTCCACGTCTCCAAAGGCTTATTCTTTCAGTTTTACTGAACATTTTGTCCAAGACCTCTTGATTTCATTGTTACTTGTAGTTACTTTTTTTAAAGTACTTATCAGGAATTTTTTTCCTACATAGAATATACAATTAAGTTATGACTACTGGTATCATTTTTATGAGTGCTGGTTTGAGAAGAAAATTACACTCCTTCTTGATTCATGCGTTCAGTCTAGCCTTGTCTAATACACGGAAAGTCATAGCCTGCAGAATATTGCTTCCTTTGACCTCAATTGCAGAGTAACTATGGGAACGGTAGCAAAAGGGATTGCCTTTTATTTTTTTAACAAATTAATTTACTTTTTATTAGAGAAGTTGTAGGTTTACAAAAAACTCATGCAGAAAATACTTTCTCATATACCCCCCCACAAACACTGTTTGTATTAACACTTTGCACTAGTGTGAAATCTGTGTTATAACTGATGAAGTAATTCAATTATACTGTTAGCTATAATCCAGGGTTTCCATTAGGGTTCACAGTTTCTGTTGTACAGTCCTGTGGGTATTTTAAAACTTTATTATGCTAGTAATAATATACAACCTAAAGTTTCCCCCTTTAACCACATTCAAACACATAATTCAGTGCTGTTAATTACATTCACAAAGTTGTGCTACCATCATCACCATCCATTACCAAAACCCTTCCATTGTCCCAAACAGAAACTCTGTGCCAGGGAAGTATTAACTTCCCACCCCCCACCCCTAACTTGGCCCCTGGTAAGCTGTATTCTAGTTTTCTGATTCTGTGAATTGCTTATTCTAATTATTTAATATCAGTGAAATCATACAATATTTATCCTTTTGCATCTGACTTATTTATTCACATGATGTCTGCAAGTTCACCCATGTTACTGCAGGCATTCTTTATAGGGATGAATAATATTTCATCGTACGTATAGACCATTTTGTTTGTCCCTTCATCTGTTGATAGACACTTTGGTTGTGTCCATCTTTTGGCAGTTGCGAATAATGTCGCCATAGGCACTGGTGTGCTTTCAATTCTTTGGGGTATATGCCTAGGATTGGGACTGTAGGGTCAAATGCTAATTCTATACTTAACCTCTGGGGAATTGCCGAACTGTTTTCTGCAGTGACTGCACCATTTTTCATTCCCACTAACAACGTATGATGGTTCCTACTGCTCCACATCCTTGAGATATTTTTTCTTCTTTTTTTAATGTGAGCATTTGGAGCTATAAATTTTCCTCTCAGCACCACCTTTGCAACACCTGCTAAGTTTTGGTATGTTGTGTTTTAATTTTCATTCACCTCAAATTGTTTCCTGCTCTCCCTTGTGAGTTCTTCTTTGTATCCATGGTTGTTTCAGATTACATTTTTAAATTTCCACATATTTTAAAATTTTCTAGTTATCTCTCTGATATTGATTTCTAGCTCCATTCCATTGTGTTTGGAAAAGATACATTGTTTAATGTCAGTATTTTTTAATTCATTGAGACTTATTTTGTGACCTAACATATGCTCTATCCTGGAGAATGATCCATATGCATTTGAGAATAGTGTGTATTCTGCTGTTATTGGGTGTTCTGTATGTCTGTAGGTCTAGCTGGTTTAGAGTATTGTTCAAGTCTTCAGTTAACTTGATTTTAGTCTAGATGTTCTATTCATTATTGAAAGTGATATATTAAAGTTTCCTACTATTAATGTATAACCATATATTTCTCCCTTCAAATTGTCAATATTTGCTTCATGTATTTTGGGGTTCTACTATTAGATGCCTGTATATTTGTAATTGTTTTACCTTTTTGTTCAGTTGACCACTTTTTGGTATATAGTGACCTGCTTTGTCCCTTATACTTTTTTATTTAAAGTCTATTTTAGTATTACGATGTTAGTATATATACCCCACTCTCTTTTGGTTACTATTTTCATGGTACATATTTTTTTCTATCCTTTCACTTTCAGCCTTCTTGTGTCTTTGGATTTAAGTTGAATCTTTTATAGACAGCTTATAGTTGGGTCATGCTTTTTATTCATTCTGCTAATTCATTTTCACATTTAAAGTAACTACAGATAATATAGGATGTCCTTCTGCCATTTTGCTATTTGGTCTTTGTCCCTCAGTTTTTCATTAATGCCTACTTTCACATTTCATTGTTTTGTAGTGTACCATTTTGAGTTCCTTCTCATTTCCTTCTGTATATATTTTTCACATTTTTTGTGGATACTATGGAACTTAAATTTAATGTTCTAAATCTATAATAGTTATATGTGATTTGATACCAGCTTAACTTCATTGGCATACACAAAGCACGTTTCTATAGTCTTATGACTCCCCCACCTTTTTGTTGTACTTGTTAAAAATTATAGCTTTATATACTGTATATCCAACACCATAGATTTATCATTATTTTTTATGCTTTTATATTATAAACTGCAAGAAGTAAAAAATATGGATATATATCAAAAATTACAATACAACAATATTGGCATTAAAACTACCCATATGGTTAACTTTACCAGTTTCATTTATTTGTGCCACTTCAATCCACTTTCTGTTTTCCTTTCATTTCATTCTGAGGAACTCCCTTTAGCATTGCTTATGAACAGGTCTAGTGTGATGAACATCTTCAGATTTTATCTGGGAATGTCTTAATCTCTTCTTCATTTTTGAAAGATAATCTCACCAGATATAAAATTCTTGGTTGAAGGGAGGCAGGGCAAAAAGGTGGTATAGGGAGGTGTGGAATTTAGTTAGTCCTACAAAGCAGCTAGTAAATAGCCAGGAGCTGTCTGGAATAATGGTTTGGGGAATATCTGAGACTGGACACACACCAGCTTGATGGTGTTCCATGTTCTTTTAGGCCCCATTCACTTTTTTTTTTAAATTCTTATTCCTTTCTGCTCCTTAGCTTGAATCATTCTAATTGGCTTGCCTTTGAGTTCTCTGATTTATTCTTTTGCCAGCTCCCAATCTCCTGTTGAAACCCTTTAGGGAATTAAAAATTTTTTAATTGTGTTCTTCAACTTCAATATTTCTATTTGGTTCCTTTTAAAAATTCTATCTGTTTATTTAGATTCTCATATCATTCATACATCATTTTCCTGATATCCTTTAGTTCTTTCTCTAGGGTTTCCTTTATTTCCTTGAGCATATTGAAGATCAGTTTTTTAAGGCTTTGCCAAGTTTGTTCAAAGTCTGGTATTCTTCATTGATGGTTTCTGAGTTTTTATCTTTTTCCTTTGGTTTGGCCATCATTTTCTGTTTATTTATTATACTCTTTTATTGCACATTGTACATTTTAATATTTGAATGTGTTATTTCAATTTGTTAATTTAGTTCTGAGCTGTCTGTTCCTTAAATTTGTATCCTGCTAGAGATATGACAGCTAACAAAAACAACAAACACATGCAAAAAACACCTTCCACAATCTTTGCAAATCGGCTCTGTGCTGACTGGTGCTCTTCTCCAGAGTTTTGCCTCCCCTTTCAAGGAGATTATCCCAAGGCAAAAGTAAAGTGTCTGTTCTAAGCCTGTGTCTTGCCCTCCGCTTGTGCTCACTAATGGCCTTAGGAATTCCCCTGGTTTGTAGGAATTGGGATACCCTCTATATTCCCTTTGAAATAGATGTTCCCCTTCTCTGGGGTGCTCTGCTGTATATCCTAAAGCTGGTAATCCTTTGCTCCAGCTTGCTTTGACTTGTTTCTTACACTGTCGTAGCTGTCTGCATGCTGTTTTTGCCTGTAGGACATGATTTGGGAGGTGAGCCAGAGACAAGTTTCATGGTTTAGTCTTTGAGGCTGCCACCGGATAGACTGGCACAACATACAGGCACCCATGTGTGCACACAGGAGTTACTCTGCTCCTTTCTGAACAGGGCCAGGGACCCACAATATGGAAGAGCCACTAAGGGAATCATGTACTCTACTGTTTTTAGAATGGCATTTTCTTTGATTTGGCACTCATCCAGTTACTGCATCTCTTTAATTGTTTTCCACAAATTATGAGGAAGATGGCTCTGCCATTTTTTGCTGGTTGCTCAAAGATTCTGGGGAAATAGCACCCTGGAGCCTCTTATGCCACCATCTTGGTCATCTGGAAATCTTACTTTTATTTTAACATAATAGTCCTCCTTAGAGCAACTCTAAGTTTCTGCCATAACAAGTCCTAGATATTCTAGGACAGTCCACTCCACCATATTTCTCTTCCCCACCTTCTTCAGACCCTCTTCCAATCAGTTACATTTCTCTTATTTATAGTAAACACTGTTCCCACCTTCATGAACCCTTCTTTAATTGCTTACACCTTAACTTTAGTATCCTCCTTTTACCTAGTGCATTGATGTGTAATGAGGGAGGTGGGAAGAAAGGTTTGGAGGTGAGTTCTGAAAAATATTCTTAACTTTTTAAACATTTTTTAAACAAGGATGGAGGTAAATCAGGGAGAAAGATGTATAGACCTTGCTCTGAGGTAGTAGAAGAGTATAGTTCTTGGACACTATTCAGAAATATACATGACTTGTCACTAAGGAGTGAGATATTAGGCAGAGATTCTCAGGCCCTACCACAGAGATTTCTATTTAGTAAGTTAAGGAAGAACTCCATGAGATATAATTTTAAAAATATTTCCCAAAATAATTTTAATGTGTATTCAGGTTTAGAAACCACTGACTTCAGGCAGAATAATGCAAGTGCCCCTTTAGTTTTCCCTTTAGTCAGTCCTAGGGGGCTTGATCTAAGGTCTTGGAGAAAAGAGATAAAAATTAATAAAATTTATAATACTGGTAGTTTGTTAACAAACAAATAAATAAGCAAAGCTATTCCATTTTCAAATATACTTTTTATGGAATTTAAAAACTTCTTCCACCATAAAAGCTGCTGCTGCTGCTGGTTCCTACCTCCCTCTGACCCAGAACATGAAATTTGAGGGCTGGGGGTCAGGGGACCTCGGTCTGCAGGGGGCAGGCAGGGATAGTACCACAGGAGCCACAGCGTGAGGCTATGTCCAGGAGATGGGAAAGACCTGAGTGCATAGCGGACATCCAGTGATCTCTTGGTGGAAACTCAGATCAGCCTGATGTTATCCTTACTCTAGTTGTCTTGCTTGTCTTCATTTAGATTCTTAGGTTTTTAGATGAAAAAAAAACAAAGATAAGCACACCATTTGTGGCTGACAGGTGAGTGACAGCAATAATTAATCGCAAGCCTTCACTGAAGGCTGGGTTTTCCAAATAGCATTTGGGCCCTCGGGGTTGGTAAAGTATGAATTTCTTAGCACCTGCAGGTAAACTGGAATGCTTACAAAAGATGTTTTTAAAGATTTCCTGGTAGGTGGGCAGCACTATTTGGCAGCAGGGTTCTGTCCAAAGAACAGATGGGATAAAAGCAGTGTCTTAAGCACAATGGAGATGGGTGGAGAGATGGGAGGACAAGATTAAAGTGCATGGGGATATTTCTATAAAGCAAAATAACTTAATAAGCTGGAAGGGGGGAAATAAAAGAGATGTGATGTCTAATAAAAGGATTTAAGATGAAAGTTGGACTGCAATCAGCGACAAAATTAAAAATAAATGCTTCTAGAACACACCACAGGTAATGTGAATCTTTTGTAATCTCATCCACCAAATAGAAATATATCCATCCCCAAACAGAAAATTAGAGTAAATACCAGCTCACATCACTATGGTAATAAAAATTAAAAAGGAAAGAAGAAATGGGAGTGAGTCCTATTTTCAAATGAAATTTACCCCCATCTGGTAATTATTAGAAATTCACATTCTCAGACAATAACATCACACTGGGTAAAGTTGCTACTGAAAACATACCGTGAGGAATGTCATCATAAAAACTGTTGTTTGTTGAGCAATTACTATGTGCCAGGCAGGAGGCCAGGTATCCCATACACATAATCTCAGACAATGTTCACAGTAATCCTAAAAACTAGGTGTTATTTACTTTTCATTACAGGGACCTCGGGTTTCTGAGAAGTATATTGGCCCAGGTTCTAAAGCTAGTGAATAGTGGCGGCAGAGTTGAGACTGAGGCCGCTAGACACAGAGCTCTTTGCATTTCATACCGGCCTATAGTACAGATTCTAGGAATTATGTTTCCCATCGATTTCTACTCTATAATTCTATTCTAAACAGCCATGAGACAGAATTGCTCTTGGATCAGTCTTTTTCATATTCACCATGCAATCCCTGGCTGACTTTAATGACCCAATGATCTTCAAAAGAGTTATCTCTCATTCTCACTTTTCCAATTTTCTACTGAGTCAGCAGTCTCCAAACTTTTTAATGCCCCCCATCAGTACACATTTTTGACCCTGCCACCTGAATATATGGATATTTATCCATTTATAATTTTATCCTAATGTATTAATATATTGCATACATTATAAAAGTTAGACAAAGATTTAAAAATGTAATGATAGAGATGAAATAAAGAATATTTTAAATATGTTTTTATTTAGTAACATTGCTGAAATGTATTATTGAGCGCAATGTGATTAAATAATCTACCTTGTTTTTTAAAATCTTGGTTTACTACTTTGTTGTATTTCAATTAGATGCTACATTGGATTCTAAGTTCAGTTTATATTGATAACTGTGTGAGGTATCTTTCATTTATCTATGGCAGTCATCAAAAGCAAATATTCAGCTAATAAGTGTCCCAAACACAAAACTGCCCTTTTGATGCTAAGCAGTAGGATATTAATAATCACAGGAATTTAATATTCCCACTTAATGTCAGTAGTAAATTTGGTTAAAACACCAACATTATCAAAGAACAGTTAGCAGAAACATGGCTACTAAACTATGCCATGGAATTCTTTGAATTTATTAATGCTTTACTTTCAACTGACTCATTCATCTTTGACACCAGAAAGCTCATTCTGAATCCCTCCCACCTGATCACCCAGTGTCACAAGATCGAACAGCATTGATCAGATGCTTTCAGACACATGTGCAATATTGGGAACTTTACCAAGAGTCTTGTGTGTGTGTGTATATATATATATATATATATATATGTATATATGATCCCTGACCTCTGTAAACTTCCTCTGTGAAAATAAAACCTTGCTAAATTTTAAGAAGAAAAGAATTTAACGTGCTCATTGTATATTACTACTTGCCAGACCTTGTACTAAATATGTCACAACCACCCAAAGAAGTAGACACAATTATTACTTTAATTCTTTAAATGGAGAAGTAAAATGATGTGCCTGAGGTTGCAAAGCTAATAAAAAAGGACACTAGTTTCAAACAACTTAAATGACACTGCCCCTTCATCTCTGATGGGTCCGTGCACTGAGTATATAGAACCAAATTACCTAAATTGTGCACCTATGTGGTACAACAGCTGTACATTTATGATTTTTTTGCATGGGTAGGTACCTGGGTGGGCATCTATTTTAAAACATGATTTACTATCGTATATTGAGATTATGTTTTGTTACTTCAAGGTCTTTAACAGAAGTGTACCAGGAGAAGTCATAGAGAAAAATAAGGGAAGCTACTTGTGAAGAATTAACAAATTAGCTAAATGTCTAGCTTCAAAAAGCCAGAAACAGGAAGAAGATGTGCTGTCGTTGAAAGAAGGGAAAATTTTCCTTTCTCATCAAAGAAGGAAAATTGTGGGTGGCAATGGCAAAATCATTATAGGCTCCCATGATTTTTGTTTGTGTGTTTCCTCTAATTGGTCAAAATCCTTAAGGATTCCGACCAAGAAGGGAGAGTCTCACATCCAGAACTTCAATTCCTCCTCCTTCACCGAGACCCTGTAGATTTTCTTGGACCACATTAAATATGTTTCATACATGCTTTCTGGAAAAAGTCTACCAGTCACAATATACACAGATTATGTTAAAAGTGCTGCAAATAACATGGTACTTGGAGTTACAAGGTGTGGGTTTAGCACTTAACGCCACTCAACACTTGTGTGGAATTGCACAAGTCATTTAAATTTTCAGAATCTGTTTCCTAGTGAATATAAAATGGGAACAAAATATGTACTTTCTTTGCTTGCTAAATAGGTGCTTTTCAAAAATCAAGTGGGAGGACTTCTGCATTTGGTGTTCGAAGAGACCCTTTTATGGGCAGAACACTTATTTTAAAGAACTTCATGGTGTTCCTGATTACATAAGATGTGTGTATGTCCCCATGGGGGGGCGGGGAGCGGTTCTGAAAATCAAAACAAAACTAAGCCTGGGTCTAGAGCTCAGAGTAAATAGTGGGAGGCAGACAAGGAGAGGAGTTTCCCTGAGGGTGGACCCTCGGTACTGCCATTGTCAGAACCCTGAACCTCAGGCCAGCAGGGAGGTGAGAAAGCTGCACCTGACACACCATCGTCTTCCCCATCCCCTGCATTGAACTGCAATCTCCAGGAAGCGGTGAAGTTGAGCCAGGTCTGTGGCACTCCTCGTTCTCAGCAGAAGCAAAGGCAAATCCTGTCCCCTCTGGAGGAAATCATCCCTGATTTAGACATACAAGATCTTGCTAATTAAGGTCAATAATAAACTCACAATCAAGAGTCACCAAGTCACTTTGAATAAGAGTAAGTAGACAAAAAAGAAAGAATAGTTATATAACCCTATGGACCACATATACTGAAATCTTTAGGCATAACTGATGAGTTTAGTCCTATTTTACTGAGAAAATTGAATCAAGCATAAGCAAATGTTCATAAACTATGTCCCCACACTCACACCTACCTAGCCACCTACCAGGACTACACCCATATTTCCTGCCTTTCTTCCTGTTATATAAACATCTTTCATATTTCCTCATGGTAACTCTCAACAGCATATAAAATTTTAGTTTTCCATCTTAAGAAAAAAACAACTTCTGATCCCACGTACCCTTCCAATTACCCTCCTTCTCTGCTTACTACAGTAAAGATCCTAAAAGATTAAAAATAAAAAATGGGGCGGCTGCTGTGGCTCAGCAGGCAGAGCTCCGACCTGCCGTGCTGGAGGTCTGGAGCTCGATCCCTGGTGCCTCCTGCCCATATGCAAATTAAAAAAAATATATATATATATTTTTCAATATACAGCCTCTATTCCCTTCTTCTTTCTGTCTCCTAAACCCACTCTAATCAGGTATTTGCCACAAAAAAATGCCACCAAAACTGCTCTTAACAAGGTTATTAATCACTTTGAAGCTAAGTCCAAAGGTCCCACTCAATCCCACTCTTAAACTCTATCAGCAGCACAGACACAGTTTGTTTTAGTCTGTAAGTCACCAGAAGGCAATAGACAAGAAATAGAATGGCTTTTAAAAAGGAGAATTTATTAAGTTGCAAGTTTATAGTTCTAATGCCATGATAATGTCCAAATATCTAAGCAAGTCTATAAAAAATGTCCAGTTTAAGGCATCCAGAGAAAGATACCTTGGTTCAAGAAGGCCAATGACATTCAAGGTTTCTCTCTCAACTGGAAAGGCATGTGGTAAGATCTGCTAGCCTTCTCTTCAATGGCTTCCCCAAGGCTCCATCCCTTCTGTTGGCTCTGGTGGTTCTCATAGCTCTCATGGCTTTAAAGCTTTTTCCAGAATGGTTCCCTCTGAAAGGGCTCCAGTAGACAACCCCACCTTGAATGGGTGGAGGCATATCTCCATGGAAACCATCTAATCAAAAGTTACTACCCACAATTGAGTAAGTCACATTTTCATGGAAACAATCAAAAAGCTCCCACCCAGCAATATTGAATGGGGTTTAAAGGATATGGCTTTTCTGGTGACACAACAGATTCAAACCAGCACACAGCTGATCACTTCTTCCTCCATGAAACACATTGGTTGCTTAGCTTTTGAACAGTGTAGTCTCCTGGAAGTCCTACTTTACTAACCGTTCATTCTAAATCTCTTTTCCTGATCCTTCCTTAGCTCTCCAATCTCTTACCATGGGAGGTCTTCAGGCTTCTTCTCCTCTCTATCAACACTCATGCCTTGTGATCTAGCCCGGTCTTTTGGTTTTAAATACCATCTATATATCAATGACTTCCAAATTCCCATCTGTAGCACTGACTCCACTATGAACTCTCGAACAAAGTTTTTCAAATAGCCTGTAAGTACCTAACTTCCCCTCTCATTACCTCTCTGATCACAAATGCCCTACTATTCTTTTTACAGCCTTCGTTCCACCACAGTGGCCTTCTTATTGTTCCTCAAAACACTGGGCACATTAGCACTGTTTGCGGCTTCCCTCATCTTTGAAGTATTCTGTGACTACTTGTGCCGTCTCTTTCAAGTCTTTCCTTAAGTGTCACCTTCTCAGTGTGCCTTATCTTCAGTTTAAATGAAGTCTATTTAAACTTGCAATCTTCTTCCCAGGATAACTTAACCTTACTTTCTGCTCTATTATTTCATCACTTTCTGATATAAAATATAATTTATTTTTTTGGATTTTTTTGTTTTTATATGGGAAGGCACCAGGAATTGAATCTGGGTCTCTGGCATGGCAGGCAAGAATTCTGCCACTGAGCCACTATCGCACCCCCCTTTTTTCTTGGATTATTGTGTTTTTACCATCATTAGGGAGAATTTTATTTTATTTTATTTTATTTTATTTAGTGTTTTTCCCAGAAAATAGAATAGTCCATGACATGTAGTTGCTTAATAAATATTTGTTGATTTAATACAGGAAATGGAATATATATAAGTACATTTGTACAACATTCAGGAGACTTCCCAGAATTATCAGGCATTTTGAATAAGAATGAAATGGAACTTCTAGATATATGTAATTATCAAAGTCTTAAAAAATTGGAATAAATAGACAGAAGGTTAGATATAGGTGAGGAAATCATTAGTAAACTGAATCCTGTATCTGAAGAAATTATATAACACACAAAACAGACAGATCAAAATGTGAAAAAAATTAAGAAATGTCACAATTAAAATAAGATTAAATATAAATCTAATTTGAATTGTTGAAATAAAGACTGCAAATATGTAGGACTGATATATTTGAAGCAATTATAGTGATTTTCATAACAGTTTTAGGCTAATATAAGGAATTACTAAACTACAGCCATTATAATGCTATTGTAGAACACAGAAGACAAAGATCTTAAAAGTAGCCAAAGATAAAATAAAGATTACAGAAAAAAACAAACAATAGCAATAGCAATAGCAACAATGGAACTGGAAAACAGTGAATTAATCTTCAATATGTTGAGAAAACAAATATCAAATACAAATTTTGGAAAAAAGAAAATTGTTTTTTAAGAACTAGAACAAAATTAAATGTATGTTCAGATTAACAAAAATGAATTTATTACCCCAAAAAAGATCCCACTAAAGGAACTTCTAAAGGATGTACTTCGGGAAGAAGGAAAATGAACTCAGAAGTACGATAACGTTGGCAATAATAAGTGGAAGTCAAGACAGGGTACTAGACATTAAAACCCTTTCAGCTCCTTTTCTTGCTCTGGGAGGGTGGTTAAGATGTCATTTGCTTTTAGACTGCTTAATAATACTATGCATCATAACATTTCAGAGGTAGCAATCAAAAGAAAATATTAAGAGGGCATAAATTCAAACTGGTAGAAAGAAAGAAACTGAACTAGGAAAAATTGAAAAAAAAATTAAAGCACAAAAGTCAAGAAACAAGAAAAAAGCATCGGGAAAAGTGGGACATATAGGAAAAAAATATGGTAGAAACTAATCTATATATATTAGTTATCATGTTAGTAAATGGATGTACTTCACCAGTGAAAGGAAGACATTGTCAAAATAAATAAAAACCAAAAATCTAGCTGAATGCTCTCTAAAGACCCTCATCTAAAAGAAAAGGACATCAAAATGCTGAACATGAAAGAATGTGTAAAAGTTTATGAGACCTGTACTTGCTGAAAGAAAGCTGATTTAGCTTTAGTAAATTATATTAACATGCAAAATATACTTTAAGACAAAAGCACACATGATTAGGATAGATAGGATCATTATAAAACAATGAACATTATCGTTCACCGAGAAGTTGTAACAACACTAAGCTTTGCCTAATAAAATGAATGGCATCAAAATAAATAAAGCAGAAATTGACAAAGCTTCTGGAAGAAAATGGCAAACCTCCATTCTAATGAAAGATTTTAACATATAACCCTCAGTAATTAATATGCCAGCCGTACATAAAATGGGAGACAAATTTTAACAACCCACTTAGCAGGCATGATACAAACACATAGTGGATATAACTCTGAACTTAGCACTAGAGAATATACAGTTTTTCAAACATCGTGGAGGATTTATGAAAAATTGACCACAGAGTAGGCCACAAAGCAAAACCTAACACGGTTCAGTTTGTATCACACAGATCACAATTCTCTGACCACAGTGTTAAGTTAGAAATCAATAACAAAAGACACCTAGAAAAAAAAAGTTTCAAAGTTACAAAAGACATTTCTAAATACTTCATGGGTTGAAGAAAATTTGTAATGTAAATTTTACAAATACATTAAACTGAATGTTAATGAAAATACTATATATATCAAAGTTTGAGAATGTAGTTAAGGCAATATTTTAAGAGAATTTAAAGCTTAAGAAAAGAAAAAAAGACGAACATAATGAGC
>PVIY010049255.1:0-16829 GCA_004026745.1 Myrmecophaga tridactyla | reverse complement strand
ATTGTTCCGTTGGATCTATTTTTAGAACATCTTAGATTCCAGAGTTGTAGATAAGGAATTGTAGACCACTACACACACAATATTGTGTCCTTTATCTACATGGAAAAGAAAGAAAATGTGAAGATTTCTTTGGAGAAATGAGAAACATGGGGAATATGCTTCCTAAACCAGTCCAATGAGAGAAGTTTCCATAAGAATTCCCAGGAAATCTAAACATATCCCTTTCATTAGAGGGATATGATAGACTGGCGTCTAATTTGTGCCTGGAAAATCTAAAAGGGAAGAGATAGACCTTTGGAAGAAGTGAAAGAAGAGTTTATCAGGACAAAGGATGTGTGAGTATTTCTCGTGACCGTACTTGGCCATAGCATAGTTTGAGGTCCTAACCAGTAGTTACCTAGAGGGGAGTATCCAGGCTCTATTGCTGGGCAACCACCCCAAATTGTGGCTTTAAACAACCATTTTATTTCTTCCAAATTCTGTGGACTGACTGGACAGTTCTTCTGCCTGTCTCACCTGGCTCACTCATTCGGCTACAGTCAGCTGTGAAACTTAAACTTGGTCCACTAAACACTCCTAGATTCTTAGCTGTAGACGAATAATACCTGATTTATCTGTACAGTTTCAGCACTATGCTGCACATATGATCAATACTACTTCATGGAAACTAATGCCTTTGAAACTTTGTAAATTAAACACATTTGAAAAGTGGCTTCTTTTTGCTTTTTCTATTTTTTCCTACCTTTTTCTAATTTTTTCTTTTGCATATTTCTTTCTGAGGGTGGGAGCAGGGAATTACAGAAAATTCACTTTTTATGCAATCTGTCTTTCTGTATCGAATTTGGAAAGACTTTAGCTGTCACTTACTTGCTGTGTTTTGCTATTTTCTGACCAAGTAATGCTAGCTTTTGTACAGACTGATGTAATAAAAATTATTTTTTTTAAAAAATGCATTTTATTTCAAAACTGAGATAAAAACGTGGCACCATTCACATTTCTGGAGCCTCAGTTGAACTGCCTGGAAACAACGTGATGGCAGAGCCTCTCTTCCTCTTTCTCCAAGTGGTCTTTCGTCTCACACTTCTGAACATGATGGCAGAAGAATTCCAAGAGGATTAGGCCAAAACCTAGAAGTCACATAATATGACTTCCTTTATAGTCTATCATCAAAAAGCAGGCTGTGAGACCAACCCAGACTCATGGAATAGGTAGATGGAGTCTTCCTCTTATGAGAGGAACTACAAAGAATTTGAGGTCATATTTAGTGCATCACAAGGGCAGAAGGACTTCAGCTGAGAGAAGCTGTATGTGAATCCTAAGATTCCCAAGGTCTAAAGTAAATGAAAAAATATGATTCAGAAAAGAATTAATCCACACCTGAATCAGGAAAAATACTGATGGCTCCCAGACAACGTCAGGTTCTTCTAAGAACTCATGTAAACACCCAGAGAAGCATCAACCAAATGCAGAGTCCAAGCTCATTCCTGTGCCCCAGTCCCAGTCTTCCTGCCCCAGCGTTAGCAGGGTTGGGGCACTCAGTAAAAGGGCCAAGAAAACTGGCAAAGAGATAAGAAGAGCAAACCCCTTCTTCAACTTTCTATCTGACTAAAGCCCTAGATGGGGAAAAAGAAAAATGTAACTTTAAATCAGACCCAAAGTTTGATTAAAACCTGACAGCAGCTACGTTTAATTACTGATTATGACTATATTTGAAACTTACAAAGGCCATAATTTGCTTTCCAAAAAGAATAATGTCCTCTACTGATTAAATATTAAAGGAAAGGTGAAAGACAATTAATTCCGAGACTGAAGCTTTGACATAAACTTTTGGCAGTAAGAGATGTGCTCTATATTCCCTGAGATCTGTTGGTTCAATGTATTGATCAATTTTTCTTGAAGAAATGGTGAAAGAAAGTAATGAACATTGCACACAAAAAAATACCAAAATACCCTGAAAATTATCTTTATCCATTTCTTTTCCCAGAGTCTCCGACCTCATGGTGGTTGCTCAAATCTCCTTTGCCTTATTCTTCAAACACCTACTTGGCTCTCTTCCTGGCTCTCCTGTTCATGAAACTAGCATCTCCTTTTTCCTTTTAGGGATGACTCCTTGCCAAGCACCTATCGACACACACCTCTGATTTATATAATGGGAATTCTACCCACGTTTGCTTGGGAAGGAAAATTTCCCCTGCGTTAAGTTTTGAAATCTAGTACCATAGACAATGAAAGAAATTTATTGGAAGTTATTTTTTAATCAAAGGAATTCTATGATAAAGGCAGTCTGTTCATATGGTCAATCTGATGGCTACATGCAGGATGAGCTTAATAAGGTTTTAAAAGGTAACTGCAGAATTCAAAGTGACCTTAAGAGAACAGTGGTAAAATGCAGTTATATGGAAATTATGGCCAATGGTAATTAACTTCGCATGGAGAATGCTCTGCAGATGAAAAACAGTGAATAGCTAGTTACAAGCGAAATTGAAAAGAATCTACATATAGAATATTATAATGTGCTAATTTACATTAGTAAACATAATTAGAAGAAATTGTATTTTCATAAACCAAAATCTCAGAAATTCAGACTTCTATGACTGCAACTTGTAAGTTGTATCTGTATTAACAAATTGTCTTTAAAAATTATCAAAATGATCTAGACGGGCAAAAGCAAGACACCAACGCAGCAAATTACCAAAATTGGATGTCTACATTGATAACACTCAAACTCTTCATTTAATATAGTTAGTTAATACACACTCAAAGTTGCCCATATTTCTAGAATAAAACCACATAAATCATCCAACATTCAATAGTCACTGAAATGAACTTATGGAGCATCTACAACATAATAAAGACTCTACTGGCGCTACGGAGATACACGGAAAGAAACAGGGCGTGTCTTCGTATCTTGCCGTCTGGAATTCTGGCAAATACATAGAAAATCATGAAGCTCCATGAAATGTACTATGAGAGGGGAAGGAAAAGATGTGGTGGGACACAAAGGAGGGGAAACTTATCCATATTAGGGGGAGGGGGAAGAGGGTTGCAAGTCAGGGAAACCTCCAGGCAAAAGTGACATTTAAAATAAAAACTGAAAGATTCAACATTAAAAATAATAATACAAATAAAAAAGCAATTCATGGCTCACATCATATGTACAGCATAAGCAAATATCTATCAGGAGGTAATAAGAAATGTGATTCATTTTGGAAATGGAATCAGTGTGAAGGACAGGGTGGGTGTGACAAGAGACAATGCTAGAGAAGCAAAGGAGAGGGATTCTGTGAAGTCTGGCTGAAGAGCCAGTGGGAGATTTTAAGCAAAGGTGTGAGTGACATCATTAGATTTGCAGATGTGAAAGATCACTCTGGCTTCAATGTGAAAGATTGAAGAGAGAAAGAATAGAAGGGAAACTGGGGGTCCTGTCAGCAGGCTGTTGCAAAATTTAAGGTAAGACCTGATAAGGGAGGTGAACCAGACCAGTGACAGTGGGGAAAAGAGAGTAATGGAAAGACTGAAAGATCATCTAGGGACTAGAAGCCAAGAGAATGGGGACTGATTGCCTGTGAGGATGAGGAAGAGAGGATTAGGGGTCCCTACCAATTAAATCCACTTTCTCTGATAAATAGGGAAGTATTTTATTTCCAAAGCGATCTGGAGGGTAGGGGCAGGGGGTGGAGAGGGTAAAGAAAGTCAGGCAATTTCAGACAGTTTTCAGGAGAGCCGTGAATGTCTGATAGCGTCACTGGGGATAATGTGTATGGGTCTCATCAGGAAAAAAACGAAAGGTTACAGGTGAAGATCAATTGCCCAGTTGAGTATGGAGACCAGAATTTAGAAGGGAACCAATAAAATGGCTGTTATTAATATATGTCCATCTTTTTAAACCTGAAAACTTGCACTTCTTTCTTCAGTGTTCATTTTCTCAATGAATGGCACCACCAAGCATGCAGCTGCCTAAACTAGAGGCATGGTTCATCCAGGACTCGAATCCTGTACTTTCTACCTCATTCAATCCTTCCAAACCCACTGTCTCTACTTGGTTCTTGGTCACCTTTAGCCCAACCTGGCTTTCTGTAACAGCTTCCTCCCTTACGTGGCCTATAGCCTTGTTCTCTCTAGCACCCAGTCATTCTTTACTACCAGTACCTGATGCTGCTTGATCTTCTTACTGCCTTGCAGATATGATGTTCTGGGGGAAGAGGCAGTGAGTGCTGCATTAGAAAGAGTTCGAGTCCACTTTGTGCCTCTAACCTACTCATCCCTCAGTCCTCCCCTTTACCCTTCAGCTATTTCGGGGTCTCCTGAGAACTGGAAGGGCTACAGTAGAAAGAGACGTGAAGCTGAAGCTAGACCAGTTGCTAAGTTGAGTCACAGAAAATCCTAAATACTTTTGCTATCCTACTAGGGCCACGGGCAGAAGTGATTGGAGGAAATGTTCATCTCTGGTAGCTTTCTAGTGTGTTTTTTTAGTGAGTTTCCACAAATGACTTCTATGTGTCAGTCCATCTCATTACCACAAGTGTTCAAAGGTATATGAGACACTATCCCTGCCTTCGTAGTGTTGGGGATGAGGTAGAGGGAATTTTCCTGCAAAGAGACAATACTAGTAGATTCTGCAAAATATATAAAATAAAGTCCAGTTTGCCAAGACAAAGGAAGGGGAAAAATTCATTCAAAGGGGAGTGAGGTCGGGATGTGTTTTCTAGAGAATATAATGTCTGAATTGAATCTTGTAGTATTAACAAGTTTTAGTAACTTTTTTATCATGTACTCCATCCTTGAAAAAAATCGTATTTATAGGGCGGCTGCCGTGGCTCAGCAGGCAGAACTCTGACCTGCCATGTTGGAGGTCTGGAGTTCGATCCCTGGTGCCTCCTGCCCATATGCAAATTGAAAAAAAAAATCGTATTTATAAATCATGTTCACATGCTACTATCAATACCATAAATAAAGTATAAATTACATTTTCAGTGAGGCTTATAGTTGAGAATACTATATGTAAAATTCCACTTTAATCTTCTAGATAATTTCTAATTTTTTGGCTAACATCTCATCTACTAATTTTCTTTACCTTACTTGACTGAATAAGGAGCTTATAGCCGCAGTAGGGAGTGGGTCAGCTCTGTCCTTTTCTTGTCACTTGCTGTGCTTGTAAAAATAATGCAATCTAAGGTCTAAAGTTTCTTTTCAGGAAACTTTCATGACCTATCCCCATTTTTTTTTAATTTACTTTATTTTAAATGGGACAGTATAAGCCATGAATCCATTCAACATGGATTAGCTGCAAAACTAAATACTAGACAGCAGTGAACAAGAGTGAGTTCTGCCATCCTTTCTCTTCACTGTGGAATTCCTCCCTTTCCTAAGAATCCCTCACAGAAGTCAATGGCCCCGTAACCTACTGAGGATACCAGAGTTAAGTCATAGTAAACAGTTATCAAGTTTTACTTATTTCTACTTTGGAGACAGACATCCATAAATAGAAGTTGTAATTTTGCTTCCATAGTATCATGGGTGATCCTGTGCACACTATAGGATGTACAACATGACAGTCCATTTTGGAAACCACTATGGGAGGGGTTAGCCAGGTACTGGGCAAAGAAAGCAGTGTGTGCAAAGGCCCTGAGGCAAGAGAGAGAAACTATGTCTTTGGAGATACCATACTCTGAGCTTTGCATCCAGAGCTCCTGGTCTTAATCCTAACTATGCCTGTGAGCAAGGTACTTGTATTTTTTGAGTGTTCATTTCCTCATAGATAAAATGGGTAACCGTATTTACTTAATAGTGCTATTTTGAAAGTCAAATAATAATGTAGCAAGATAGAATCATGGATGATTAATCCTTGTTATTTTCTTTTTCCACTTTCTTATATGTGAATTTTTGCTTTAGGAAGAACTAGGATTGTTATCGTGAGCAAAAAAATAGGTCAAGACATAATTAACATTTGGTTTATTTCCTAATCCTAGAATTGATTTTTTTAATTTAAATTAAAAAAAAACAATTTTTAACACAAAAGAAGGTTTTCACTGCCAAAGTAATAAACTTGGAAAGAGACTGAAGAAAGACTGAGATCATTCCTCTGAGAACTAGAGGTGAGTCACTTGACCTGAAGGGAGAGCGGTGGGTGGGGTGGGTTGATGGGGTGTGACTTTAGTGGATGTCAGAGGTGAGAGTAGAGAGAACTGAATCTTAGAGGATGGGGGAGAGGAGGGGAGCAGCTGGCAGACACTTACGAACCCCTTTTCCAGTGTCGTACTCCACGGAGACACCTGCAAGCCAAGCCAAATCAGGCAGCACCAACATTTACCCGGACAGAAAAGCCATGCTAGCGGTTCATTTCCACACTGAGGAGTTTAGACCCCCCATCAGGAGGTGCCTACATGAGAATTGACTGAGCCACATATGCAGATCACCTATGTGTTCATGTAACCCTCTTTTAAAAGCCCCAAATATTATGAAATTCTTGAAAAATAAAATGAAGTTCCTTAACACCCGGGAGGGTGGTGGTATTGCAGAAGAAAAATCCTAGCACTGAGCAACCATTGGTAAACGGCATAATGGGAAATTCCATTCTACCATCATCATCATCATCACCACAATAGTAGCCAACATTTTGGGAGCACTGCGATGTTACCAGGCGCTCTCCTAGTAAGTACGTTATGTACATTGCCCCATTTATCCTAGGGGCTTAACCTCTACCCTACACCACTCTTAACAGACACACTCTACTTCCCTCCAGATAAAACGAGATTGTACATGGAAAATATTTAATACCATACTCGGAGCATGTATTGTTTGCTTATAATTATAACTTAAATATCATGAGAGGGGATGAAACAAAATAGGGAACAGTTATCTGCTGTAATGCTAAAAAGTAGAAGCTGCATATGCAGTTTTCAAGGTTTATATATCAAAATGCAGCATTTATTTTAGTTTTTCATGCTATGAATTTTAATTCAGATAACTCAGTCTTTTTATTTTATGCATGCACAGGAATCCAGAGAGTCTCTCCTCCTGCTTGATGGTCCTTATATTTAGTCTTTAGGTGAAAAGTTGGTAAATGGGTACTGGGGCATAATGTTGTCACTCTTTACTTCCTCTATTTTGGGGGTCTCTTGCTTCATCCATAAACCCTTTTGCCCCCTTGAAATGTTTCTTACTCCTCAGATATCTATTGATCTAAGGTAACCCTATTCCACTTTGCTCCCCAGTAGGAGTCCGTCTGTGATGGGTGGGTAAGCTTACGATGAGTGAGGGGAAGGTGCTGGTAAGCACTCTAAATCTAAGGCAGGTCCTCCAATCCATGGCTGACTTTTGGGTACATCTGTACACTAATACCAAAATCAGGAGGAAAGAGGGTATTCTTTATTGGTCCCCCCTAAACCATATAATACACACGAGGCAAAATGCCAGAAGAGTAGTGCTTGTTTGAAGTATAATCCTGAAGCTAGCAGAAAAAGGCTTGATGAAAATAACAAAGGATCATCCATGAACCAAAAATCAAATGTCAGAATGGGCTGTCAGCCTGGAAATGCATGAGTTAGAGTTAGGAAAGCAGAGAGCATACTGTAGCTAGCGTCAGGAATAAAGAAAACATTGGAAAGAGACATGTTTAGATTAATTTCACCCTTTCCTGGAATGTGTGTGTTTTGGCTGAATTCAAGCTATTCTCTGTGTTTGGGCATAGCCTTAAAGAAGGTTTTCATTAACTTCTACAAACAAACATTTGTACACAAATGTTCTTCTATGGTTATTTTCTAGGACAAAACAATTTCTGCATCTGCACATGCAGCTGTATCTAGTGAATCACTGAACCCTAAAGCAAACTGATGAAAGCCATGACCTAGGGAAAACAAAACTGGAATATTTTTCTAACAAAGTCAAGTTTAGAAAAGCAACTTCTAAAATAAGTGTTATATATATACCAGCGAAGCACCATGGTTCAATTGTGGTATTTATCTATTTCTATAAGATATTGTTAATTTTCCTATTTCTGGAATCCCTATATAGTTTTAAGCTGCAAGAATATTTGGATTACATAGTAATTGGTAAATGCAATAAAATGCTATTTTGAAACTATTGTGCCCCCTGCCTGTTATTGCTCCCCAAAGCACCTAAATAAACGTTATCAATGAGCATCTGTTCCCATTGCTATTTACCAAATGAGAAACTTGAGCTAAAAACGAAACTTTAATAAAACCAATTTAAAAATTGCTGTGCTTCATTCGACCCAAGCATGACATTCAAATTAATAGCATCTATCTGTATCCCTTAGGACATATATTACAATTTGAAACACTACAGATGGTGTACATTTATTTCTGCCTTTCTTTTTCTTACTTAGACACATTGTTATTGGGAATTTTAAATAATGTCCTTGCAGGTCTACTTCATCACCACCGTGCGGAATTAAAAAATCATCATGCCTTCAGTTAAGTCCATTACATCTTTAAGAACTATTCACAAAATGAATAGGTGACATATTTACATTACTCTATGAACAAGCAGTATCCTTGATGCTTTTCTTTTCTAAACCAGTTTAAGTTCATGAAAAGAAACACATAGGCAACATATTTTTCACATGTCACAAAGTATGTCCGGTTTTTTTAGACATTTTATAAGCTTTATAAGCAGGAGAAATATTGTATAGAAATAACATTACATCCAATGTTTTAGCTGGTTTGGGCAAAACCTTTTATTGATTATGAGCCACATGATTTCAACAAAACAAAGAGAAAAATCGTCTCTATCATGTAAAATGCCAGTCTGTGGTGTTTATGAGTACCCCCTGCCATGCTAAATGGCTCACACATCTGTCAGGTGTGCTGCATTGTAGCTGCAGGAAAATCTCAGTACAGGTTGTGTGCCAGGAAAAATGCTTTGCCTCAGACCTTGTCAATCTTGCTGATGGATGAGTTCAGTAGTCTAACAAATAAGATTCAAAATATATTCACACTTTGCCATATCTCCAGATCACATCAGGAGCACAAAGCTCAGGCAGATGGAAGGAGTAAGATCATTTTTAAAGGCCAGTACCCCTCCTGACTCATACAACTGTGTGGGTTTTCAGTTATCCTGGTGAGATGGTCTCTTCTCCCTTTGTAATCCCTTTTTTTATAAGCTTCATTTAACAGCCTAATTTCCATTTACTCAAAACAAATTAATTCCAAACAATTTGCAAAGGCTACCATACTTCTAAAGGGCTTAAGTTATTGTTAGCTTTGCATCTTGCATACTGCAATGTTTCCAGCAAATAGGTTTGCAGATATAGTATTTAGTGTTTTATATTTTAAGCTATGCTAAAAATGACTAAAGCAGATGAAATTGTTTTAGTGGGATGGTATACATGTGTTCCCTTAGGTA
The DNA here is from genome assembly GCA_004026745.1 of Myrmecophaga tridactyla. Classification (NCBI taxonomy): domain Eukaryota; kingdom Metazoa; phylum Chordata; class Mammalia; order Pilosa; family Myrmecophagidae; genus Myrmecophaga; species Myrmecophaga tridactyla. Next base: position 7,463 of record PVIY010049255.1, on the reverse strand, counting down.
ACTTAGATAAATCTAGTCACTTTTTTCATGACCTTTCACATTCTAATACAAAACTGAACGGTTTTCTTAATTGGCTTTGTAAAGACCATTATACCAAACATTCCCTATTAACCATATGCCTTAAAAATTGTATTATATTCATATCATAGCCATCACAGTTTATGTAAAAGTATAAGTCCTGTCCTCGATGACAATAGTGTAAAGGATTATCATATTTTGTAAAACTGACATTCAAATTTACTATTTTTAAACGCTAGATAACATCTGATAGGAAAACTAGTAAATTCCATTTCAAATAAAGCCTACAACACATATCCTTAACAGAGATAGAGTGAGATACATAAAGATGATTAAAAATTATGGCCCATCCATACAGAAGTTGCAAATCAATTTCTTCTCTAGTCAAAATGTTGCAACTATCTAATGTTAGTTGCAAATATCTAATTCTTTAAAAAAAAAAGTCATTTCAGTTAATAACCTCAAAAATTCCAGAACCTATATATTTTGCTTTTATGATTAAGCCCAGACAGTTTTGAGGCAAATGATTTACCAGTGTACCAAAAATAAAAATTCTAATAACATCTTTGGGTAGCAAGTATAGAGATTATTCCTTAATCAAGACAGGGGATTTCTCTGGAACACTTATTTATTCATCTATTCATTCATTTATTCATCCTGTGATAAACATTGGGGAAAGAGGTCTCGACAAAGCAGACATAGTCCCTCCTCTCACATTTTTAAAGGTTCTAAATATCTAATAAAATTGTATCATTTTGCTGCTTATGATAATCAATGATGAAAATGATAGTACATGTATCGATACAAACCAGCAAACAATATTTGCATCAGGACAATACTTAATTTTTCGTTTAAAAGTTTTTACAGATTAAAGTTATATATTTTCCTTATAGAACATTTAGGCAATACCAAAAGGAAAAAGATATGAATTCATCCATAATCCATAATCTCACCAACCACATAGATTGAAAAGGAATTTTCTCCCCATTACAATGCAGAGTTCTAAATCAGTTGACATACATATACAGTCCATGTCTAGTCTTTCTATTCTGTACCAGTAGTAAAAACTGCATCAAATAAGACTTGATCAGGCAGTTCATAAAAAAAACTATCCAAATGGCCAATCAACCGGCAAAAAGGGGACCAACTTCAGTAGTCATCAGGGAACTAAAAATTAAAACAATTTGCTATCTTCCAGAATGGCTGAAATGAAAAGACAGACATCACCAAGTGCTGACAAGTATTTGGAGAAATTGAAACTTGCTTGCATTGTAGTAGAAATATATATTGGGATAAAGACCCTGAAAACAGTCAGGGTCTCCTAAAGCTGATTATATACATACCTTCTGAATCAGCAATTTCCCTTACACATATAAATAAACCCAACAGAAACAAAATATGAATATTCACCAAAACCCATGCAAAAAAAATGTGCATAGCAGCACTATTCATAATATACCCGAACTAGAAACAGTTGGAATATCCAAGAGTAGTAGAATAGATAAATTTATAGCAGTATATTCACAAATGAAATTCTGTTCAACAATAAGAGTGGACTAATTATACACAAAACAATATGAAAGTATTTCAAGCATACTGCTGAGAAATATAAATCAGAACATACTGAAGGACCCTACGTATATTAAGTACAAAACAGTAAAAAGTACTGCAAGAAAGGTATGATGCCTGCCCAGAATAGAATGGAAAGAAGCCTTAAGCTGCTGGGTGATAAACAGCAGACACTGTCTCTCACTTTAAGGCACTTGTGGAGACATGTCCTTTAGGGCACTGGAGCAGTTGAAGGAAGGAAATATAAGAAGCTCTCTACCCCTGAAAGAGTAGAAAAATAAATTCTAGCCTGAGACCATTAGAAGTCTCCTATAACTAGCAGGGGAGGATGGGAGGCTCACTGAGAAAGCCCCTTCCCCAGAATCCAGGGGCACCCTGCCTACCTAAGATGAAAACTGAACCGCAACCACAGAGAATGCCTTCCTGCCCCCACCACAAGACTAGCAAACAATAAATTGTGAGAGCAGCAGAACCACTTGGAAAGGGACAAGAGGGTGAAGGAAGACCCTCTCTGAGGCACAGGTGCAAAGAGAAGACCCAAAGTTGAGGAAAGCAAATGTTGAGAAAAGCCTTGAGGCAAACCAGCTTCCCCCATGAATGCAAGGCAACAGGAATTTGCAGACTGTGGTGTAAACAGGGTAATCATAGCAACAGTATACCCCAAACTCAGTTCAATTCCTGACTTACTGACATAAACTTCCAAACTAGAGATCTAGCAAAAGAAAATATGAGCCCATTTCTAGACATAAATTCTACCTCAGTCTGTGCTTTCCTGCGCAAGAAGCCAGCTTTCAACTAAAAATGAAAGCATATAAGTAACAAAAAATTTAAAGTCATTTTCAAGAGACAAAGCAAATAACAGACCCATTCTTAACCATTTTAAGAACTATAACACAGGAAATTTAAAATAACTCTGATATGCAAAAAGCTATAGTGAATAATGGATAACATGAAGATCAGATGGGGAAGTCTCAGCACAGAGAGAAACCTATAAGGAAGAATCAAATGGACATGCTGAATATGAAAACAGAAAAAAAAGAATGCTTTGGGTAAGTAAATCAGCAGGTTCTACACAGCAGAGGGAAGAATTGGTGAACTTGTAAACAGGTCAATAAAAATAATCCAAAATGAAACAGAGGAAAGAGTAGAAAATCTTTAAAAGAGAGAGAGAGAGCAACTAAAAATTGTGAGGCAACATCAAACAGCCTTACATATGTGTAACTGGCATCCTAGCAGAAGAGGGAAAGAGAATGAAGAAAAAGAAATATATGAAGAAATATAAATAGTTGACAATTTTCCAAAACCACAGATCCAAGTATCTCATTAAACACCAATTATGAAAATTATGACACACACACACTTAGGTATATCATAATCAAACTACTCAAAAGGAAACACAGAGATATCTTAAGGCAGTCAAAGATAAAAAACATAGGACACATAGAGAAACAAAGATGAGAATTGCAGCAAACCATAAATAATTCAAGTGAGAAAACAAAATAACATTTCTAAAGTGATTAAAGAAAAAATATCTTTCAAATATGAAAGGAAAAATGACTTTTTCAGAGAAAGGAAAACAGAACTCATTGCCAGCTGATATGTGTTATAAGAAAACTTAAATGAAGCATTTCAGGCAGAAAGAATATGACACAGGAGAGAAACTTGAATTTACATAAAAAATAAACAGCACTTGAAATGGCATAAATGAAGCTATATTTAAATTCATTTATTCTCCTTTATATTTCTTCAAAAATATAAATGGCTGGCCAAAGCAAAAATAGGAGCAGTATATTGTGTCTTTACCATATGTAGAAGTATAATGTACTACAACAATAGCACAAAGGAGAGGAGAAAGAAATTTGGAGCACACACACTTTTGTGGTCATAATACAACATATGAAGTTGTTTAATATCATTTGAAGATTGATTCTGATTAATGAAGGATGTATCTTATATGTGTTAAGGTAAAGTCTAGGAAAAAACTGAAAAAGAGGTATGAATAATGAAATAAAAATATCGTTAAAGTGAATCATAAAAAATACTCAATCAAGCAAGAACAAGCCAGAAAAAAAGAAATAAATTAATTGATACCATGTGAAACTAATAGAAGAATGCCAGCAGAATGGTAGATTTAACCCAACTACATCAATAATGCATTAAAGTAAAAGTATGAGGAATGATATATCATACAAACACTAATCAAAAGAATATGACCTGACTATATTTACATAAGACAAAGTCAATTATCCAAGAAAAAATAAAAACCCTCCATGTATATGGCCCTCATAACATAACTTCACACATATGAAGCAAAAACTGATAAAATAAAAGGAGAAATAGGCAAGTCCATTTCTCCAAGTTAAAGTTGGAGAATTCAACATTCCTCTTGTTAAACAATTTTGGGTAAATTTATTCCTAGATATTTGATCCTTTTAGTTACTTTTGTAAATTGATCTTTTTCCTTGATTTCCTTTTCAGATTGTTCATTAGTAGTATATAGAGACCTCCTGGTTTTTGCATTTTGATCTTGTATCCTACCACTTTACTGAACTCACTTTTTTTTTTTACCTCCAGTAACTCTGTTTTGGAATTTTCAGAATTTTCTTTATCTTCTGTATTTTCTGTATCTGTCATCTTCAAATAGGGAAAGTATTATTTTTTTCTAGCCTACATACTCTGCCTAAAATGTTCAGTAAAATGTTGAATAGCAGTGGTGAGAGTGGCCATCCTTGTCTTGTTCTTGATCTTAGGGGGAAAATTTCAGTCTTTCACAATTGAGTATGATGCTAGCTGTGGGTTTTTCATATATGCACTTTATCAAGTTGAGGAAATTTCTTTCTATTCCAAGTTTTCTAAGAGTTTTTGCCAAGAAGGGATGCTGGATTCTGTTAAATGACTTTTCTAACTCAATTGTGATAATCATATGGGGATTTTTTCCTTTCTTTTTTAATGTGGTATATTACATTGATTTTCTAATGTCAAACTCCAATAACATACCTGGAATAAATACCAATAGATTCTGTTGGACACTTCTTTTAATTACTATTGGATTCAGTTTGCTAATGTTGTTGATTTTTGCATGTATGTTCATGAAGGACATTCATCTGTAATTTCTGTTTCTTGTGGTATCTTCATCTGGCCTGGTATTAGGGTGATGTTGGCTTCATAAAATGAGTTAAGGACTATTCCTTCCTCTTCACTTTTTGGAAGAGTTTGAGCAGGATTTGTGTTAATTCCTTTTGGAATGTTTGGTAGAATTTCCCTGTGAAGACACCTGGTCCTGGGCTTTTCTGTGTTGGGAGGCTTTTGGTTATTGATTCAGTCTTTTTACTTGTTATTGATCTGATGAGATCCTCTATTTCTTTTTTCGTTAGTGTCAGCAGTCTGTGTCTTTCTAGGAATTTATCCTTACATATAAATTATCTAATTACTGCAGTACAGTTGCTCATAGAATCCTTCATTTCTGTGGGGGTCAGTAACAGTGTCCCCCCTTTCATTTCTGATTTAACTTATTTGTGTCCTCTTTTTTTTGTCTTCTATCTAAAAGTTTTATTGATCTTTACAAAGAAGCAACTTTCAGTTTTATTGATTCTCCCTACTGTCTTTTTATTTTCTACTTCATTTACCTCTGTTCTAATCTTTGTTATTTCCTTTCATCTGTTCAATTTGGATTTAGTTTGTCTTCTTTCCCTAGATCCTCCAGTTTTTGTGCTTAGGTCTCTGGTTTGTGTTCTTTCTTCTTTTTTAATGTAGGCATTTAGAGCTAGAAATTTTCCTGTTGGCACTGCCACACTGCATCCCATAAGTTCTGGAATCTTGTGTTCTCATTTTCATTTGCATTAAGTTATTTGTTAATTTCTCTTGTGATTTATTTTTGACCTATTAGATTTTTAAGTGTGTGTTTTTTAACTTCTGCATATTTGTGAATTTTCCAGGTCTCCATTTTCATTGATTTCTAGCTTCATTCCATTGTGGTTGGAGAAGATATGTTGCGTAGTTTCAATGTTTTTTTAACTTATTGAGACATTTTTTGTGACCTGACATATGATCTTTCCTGGAAAATGATCCATGTGCACAGAGAAGAATATGTATCCTACTGCTGTTAGGTGAAGTGCTCTATATGTGACTGTTAGGAATAGTTTGTTTATAATATTGTCCAAATCTTCTGTTTCCTTATTCATCTCTATATATGTTCTAACCATTCTAGAAAATGGCGTATTGAAATCAATGTAGAAATGGGTATTTTCCCCTTAAAATCTGTCAATATTTGCTTCCTAAATTTTGCGGCTCTGTTGTTAGATACATATATATTCATAATTGTTTTCTTCTTGAATTGACACTTTATCAGTATCTAAACATGATCTTTTTCTCTTATAACTATTTTTGACATAAAGCCTACTTTTATCTGATATTAACATAGATACCCCATCTCTCTTTTTTGGGGGGAGGGGAGTGCCTCGTATGGAAATTGAACCCAGGCCTCCCACAAGAAAGGTGAGCATTCTATCACTGAGCCGCCTGTGCACCCTCCCATCTCTCTTTTTTGTTTCTATTTGTGTGGTATATTTTTTCCATCCTTTCACCTTCAAACCATGTGTCTTTGAATTTAAGGTGAGTTTTCTTGTCAACAGCATATATTTCAGTCATGCTTTTTTATTCAATCTGCCCATCTCTGCTTTGGCTTGGAAAGTTTAATTGACTTACATTTAAAGTAACTACTGATAATACAGGACTTTCTCCTGCCATTTTGCTATTTGGTCTTTGTAAATCATATATTTTTCTATCCCTCAAGTCTTTCATTAATGCCTATTTTCATATTATTTGATCTTTTGTATTGTCTATTTTGAGTCTCTTCTCATTTCTTTCTGTGTATATGTTTCAATGTCTTCTTTGTGGTTACCAAAGATCTTAAATTTAACATCCTAAATCTATAACAATCGATTTGACTTGATACCAGTTTAGCTTAAATGGTTTACCCATACACTGTTCCTATAACCTTTCCTCCCTTTGAGTTTTTGTTTTACTTGTTACAAATTATGTCTTTATACACTGTATTCCAAAACCACAGATTTACAATTATCTTTCATGCATTTGGATTTTAGAACATATAAGAAAAAAGTGGAATTGCATGCCAAAATATGGATTTCAAAGAAAAGTTGGATTTTAAATTTGAGTCTGGGTGGAGGTCAGGTATGAAACAATTGGAAACCAAGGACATAATTCATGAGAAAAGATAATTTGCTACTCACAGGTCCCAGAGAGTGGGAAAAGTGCCTCGAGGGGTCTATGAGAAGACTGACTGGCTCAGTTTGCTCAACCAGCAGATGGGAACAAGTTAGCAAAATGAGAGGGACCTGTAGGCATGGGCCTTAGTGTGGTCCAGCAGAGGATGTCAGTAGATTTCACATGGGTGTCAAGGATTGACAAGCATACATGACAAGGTGAAGGTACTGGGGATCCAAAGATGGTGGGTGTGGATGGTTAGATTATCATTTGGACCAGCTGTGGGTTTGGGGTGAGGTGTGTGGGTGGTGTGGACAGTTGCCACAAATGTAGATTTGTTCTCTGGGGAAAATTATGCCCCAGTACTGGAAAGCTGCTTATTAATAAGGTCAAAGGTCAGTGGTGAGGCTTAGTCAAAGTAAACTGGATGCTGAGGCAGTACAAAAATGTGATGGTTATGACAATATACAATATAATAGAGTTGGCATTTATAATTACCCATATGGTTATCTTTACCAGAGGTCTTAATTTTCTTATGTGGCTGCCATCCACTGTCTAGTGTCCTTTTCTTTCAGATTGAAGGACACCCATTAGCATTGCTTGTAAGGTAGGTGTAGTAGTTAGACTCAGTTGTCAACTTGGCCAGGTGAAGG
>PVIY010049254.1:0-16832 GCA_004026745.1 Myrmecophaga tridactyla | reverse complement strand
GGAGAAAGGTGGAAATTTCAAACCTCCCCATCTAAGGAAATCCTGAGATTCATGCAAACAGTGGGGACAACCAATTCAGTAAGCTAATATTGGGGTTTGACCCTATAAAATTTATTGTTACAAAAGAGAAGCTAAGCCTACTTCTAATTATGCCTAAGAGTCACCCCCAAAGAACCTCTTTTATTCTCAGATGTGGTCTCTCTCTCTCTAAGTCAACTCAGTAGGTGAACTCATTGCCCTACCACTTATGTGGGACCTGACTCCTCCCAGGGGCTTAAGTCTCCCTGGCAATGTGGGGCAGGACTCCTGGGATGAGCCAAGACCCAGCATCATGGGACTGGGAAAGCCTCCTTGACCTTAAGGGAGAAGAGAGAAATGAAGCAAAATAAAGTTTCAGTGGCTGAGAGATTTCAGAGTCAAGAGGTTATATCCTGGAGGTTATTCTTATACATTATATAGATATCCCTTTTCAGTTTATGGTGCATTGGAGTGGCTAGAGGGAAATACCTGAAACTGTAGAACTGTGTCCCAGTAGCCTTGATTCTTGAAGACAATTGTATTACTAGATATCTTTTACAATGTGACGTGTGATTGTGAGAACCTTGTGTCTGATGCTCCTTTTGTCCATAAAATGATTAAAAAATAAGGAAAAATAAATAAATAATGGGGGGATAAAGGGTTAAATAATTGGGTAGATTTAAATACTACTGGTCAATGAGGGGGGGTAAGGGGTATGGGATGTATGAGTTTTTTCTATTGTCTTTTTATTTCTTTTTCTGGAGTGATGCAATGTTCTAAAAATGGTCATGGTGGTGAATACACAGCTATGTGATGATTTAAGAGCTACTGACTATGCACTGCGGATTGTATGTGTGTGAAAATTTCTCAATAAAAACATTTTTTAAAAAATCAGTGGACAATAATTCCAAGCAAAAATTGGAAATTCTAAGGCTACAGAGATGGCTCCTATTTCTTCTCCCAGCAACATGTTAGCAGGCCTGCCTTGGATAAAATGAATTGGTAATTGTTATAACAAAATTTGATGGTTAATCAGCCCCTTCATTTGGTTTTTCTAAACTGGATCATAGAACCTGCTTCCTTAAATAGATTTTCATACTTATGTAACTTATTTATAAAAGATTACTTATAAGTGTTATGTTCCACTTTTAAAACACTTTACTACATTTTACTTTATACCGTGCATGTTATCCCACATTGCATGACTCTCGTGAAGGAAAAATATATTTTGTATATTTTTATATAATGCCTAGAGTTTATGTGTCTAGTATTATAATTCCATGAAAAATAAGCACATAAGAATGATGCAATGAGACTAAAGCAAGAAATGAAAAAATAAAAGAATAATGCAAAAAGTACTTTAAAATTATTTTTAAAGATACCAGGTTTTTTTGCTTTTCATTAATATTTTCAAGTAAAACATATGAACTATCAAATGTATGAATGTATTAAAATGTATTAAAGTACTGACAATTATATTAAAGTATAGATCATTTTATCTCGATGAAGATGTCAATAAGAATTTGGATTAGCATCCACTTTCTCCTTCTATTTTGTAAAATATTTTTGTCAATATCCTGAGGTTTATCTCTATTTTCTGATTTTTAAATCTTTTTCCTGCTAACTTTTAAGTTGAATAGTTTTTTAAAAACTATTTTTTATATATACTATTTTTCTAGATGTATTGGCTTAGTAGCTATTCCTATCTCTGTCCATCTGACTCCCTTTCTCTCTCTTTTTCTCTAGTGGTTGTTCTTGGATTCAAAAGACTCAAATTATAAATCTGTAAATCATCAAGGTATAATTTTAACCCACTCCCACATAATGTAAGAAGCTTATAACATTATTCTTTCTTCTCCCCTTTCCCAGTTTTTGTGCTTCTTTTGCCATATATTTCACATCCACATAATGGTATTCATAATCCCAAAAGGCATTGTTGCTATTTGCATTAAAGTCAATTCACTTCCAAAGTGTTAAAATGTTAAGAAAAAAATTTTCATTTAATTACACATTTACCAGAAGGTTTTCCTTTAACACTTTAACATTCTTGTAGTGCTAGTCTGATGGCAATAGACTCTTACAGCCTTTTTTTTTTTTTTTTCAAATTTGCATATGGGCAGGAGGCACCAGGGATCAAACTCCAGACCTCCAGCATGGCAGGTAGGAGCTCTGCCTGCTGAGCCACAGCAGCCGCCCTCTTATAGCTTTTATGCCTCACAAACCTTTATTCTGCCCTTTGTAAAAACAGATTATTTTCTGATCGTGTAGAATTCCAGATTTACTGTCTACTGTTTTCTATGAATGAATACAACTATGTTTTTCAGTACATTAAAATACAGCTAGTATATTCAGTGAATAGCTAGAATAACAAAGCTAATAAAACTGTGGAATAACTTTCAACTGAGTATTTTGCTTGAGGTGTTAAACTGTAACCGTTATGGTGTGCCAGTGGAGACAAAAATAACTGTAGATGCAAATAAGTAGAGATTATTGGAGCAAACAGTGATACATTCAACAGAAAAGAAATGATGAGATATGTAATGGAGCAGTGAGGGAGGCCACGTCGTGCATAAAATACTCAGGGACTCTTTCCCTAAGTGTGTGCTGTCTGGTAAAAGAGCAAACCAGAGAATAAGAGAATATATGAGTGAAAGAGCTTTCCAGACAGCAGAAATCATAAACATACATCCTGAAGGGAGAGAGAACCTGTCATATTCCAGCTAGTCTTCCCAAATCTGCTATCCCTATACCTATAAATTGTGAGTTATACTAAAACATGTGCATTTGCATCATAGAGTAAAAAGCGAAGGGAGTGTATCAACTATGTTATTTTAGAGTTTGCTTGCTATTTTTTATGTTAACAAAGCTGAACTTTAAACCTTGAAATATTGTATTATTCTGATCTGTCTTCATTATGTTTTAATTGCACAGATTGCTAAAAGGTGCTAATTCAGCAGTTAATTTTTATTGCCTATTTTTGATTAATCAAGCTCTCATCTCATTAAAAATGATTACAAATCATTCCTCTTTAACGTATTTTATTTTAAAATAAAATTTCTTTGCTCGCTTTTTTTAACCACCATGAGAAAACCAACTTATATTTTAATTTGAGTAATTATTATTAATTATCAGCAAGTATATTATGCTGATGGTTGATCTGCCTACATGATTAGGCCCCAGGATGTGTTACATGACATACTGTAACCTAGAAAGAGTCAAATGAAAAGTAGACCATAATTGATATTTTAACGTACTCTCATTTTATTGCGTATTTAGAAACAGAATATTTTCTCTCCCAGAGTAATATTATCATTAAATATAAACATGTATACACATATAGGTAGGTATAAAATATATGTATTAAATATATATATATGTTGTATAATGTGCATGAATATATATGGGTATATAAATATTTGTATATGTCCGTATGTGTGTATATATGTGTGTGTGTGTGTGTATGTGTATATATATATATTTGCTTCTTTTCCTCTTTCTATACATCTTTTTTCTGATGCTTATACATATGCTACAAAATGCCAACTATAGAAAATTTTTGAATAAGAATGGAACAAGATTCATCTCCATGAACTTGATTGGTTGGTAGAGGTCCAATTTAAAATTTAGTCCTTGGGAACAAAACAAAGTCTGTATGTGCAATTCTTCAAATTTAGGTTTATGACACTTTTCAATGAATCAGACTCGCCCATATATCCTGTGAAAAGAGAGAAGACATTGTAACTCAGGTAACCTTTTTGCTATTGCTAGCGTATTAGTTACCTATAAATCTGTAAAAACTTTGCTATCGCCCATTTTCCATGGAGTAAGAGTCTGGGCATGGGCCAGAAGGATCTTCTCCTCAGGATCTCAGTAGGCTGAATGCAAGGTGCTGTTTGGTTCTGCAATCTTATCTGAGGCAAAATACCATGTTGGTATATCACAAAGAACTTTCTATTTCTCTAAGTAGATAAAACATGAATGTTTAGAATACAAATACACGTGTAAACTATTGCAGGAAAATTCCAGATGAATGACACTCATCAAGAATAGCAAATAGTTTTTAACTAAGTGACCAAAAGATGGAATGGTTGATGGGCTATTTGGAAATATTGTATGAAAGGGAGTCTGTGGCTATGTCCAACATAGGGAAAGTATAGAGTTTTTAGAAACAATTTACTTAAGATTATCTAATTTTGATGAATAGAGAGAGAGAGCTAAAACACGTTAGCTTTTTTTTCTTAACTAGGGATTGTTTTCTGTAAATATTTTGACTTCTTTTCCCCCACTTGACAAAGACAAGTGCAGACTATTCAAACATATGTCATTGGAGATGAGGATAATTTTATTTGACAATGTACAGAGACAATGTATAATTTTGTGCTGGTCAGCATAATATGCTTGGGGCAGTGTTTGATATCTTATTTAGTAAAACCTTGTCTCTCTAAGGAGGATAAAATCATTGAGCCAATATAAGGGAAAAAGAATATTCTGTATACCTCATATATGTATTTTCAAAATAGTATCAAAGAAAATTAGTAAGATCATAGATTCTCTTTTGCTGTTTTGTTCCCAACTTGTCTGGTATTGATTTATTTTATGACGATGGGCCCTTATTTAAAAACACGTTAATTAAAACATCAAAAGCAGAATGAGGCAAGAAAAACATTTTAGAATACAAACAATCATGAACAAAAATATCAGCCCACATAATTAGATCGTAAACACAAGCTTTGCCAAGTTTTTTTTGAGGGGGCAGGGTACATGGTCCTGGAATCGAACCCGGGTCTCCCGCAGGAAGCGGGCATTCTAACCGCTAAACTACCCGTGCACTGGCCAACTTCATTTTTCATGTATATTTGCAGACAACAGAAACCTTTGTCTCATTTAGATTATGTAGAACATAAAAATAATTCAATGAAAGTATATGATATTCACATATTTATAAACTTCTTATTTTACAAATAAATAGTAATAAGTTAAAATCATATATTTTTATACTATTAAATTACCTTTATTTCATTTTGGAAAAAAATATAGCCAGATTTCTTGTTGGTGAAATCGAAAATTTAACCTAATTGTCTGTTTTCCCATCACTTTCTTTACCTCAGTATCTTATTTAAAATATCTCTTCACGGTGTTGCATTCCTCCTATCTATTTAGTGCCATATTTTTTTGTGACTGATACTCTGTCATACACAGCTTGATTCATTAAGTGGTGAAATAACACTGAATTTATTCATTTGCTTTTATTTTTATCGTTTCGAGGTAATTTATATTTTCTTTGTTATCTCCCCTCAGAGAACAAGAAGACAAGCTTTCTACTGAATACTCTGGTTTTCTATGAAATGCCTGTTCCACGAAAATAACTTATTTAAGCCTATTTAAGCTATAATAGCAGCTTTCTTTGACAGTTCTAGGTTAATATAACCTTGGAGAATTTGGGCAGAACAAGAGTTCAACTAAGAAGAAACTTTATATCTTTCCTCCAATATTAGTTCCACCATAAGACTTAGATAATTAAAATTTGTTTACCTCTAATGAGTTGAATTTACTAACTCCCTTTCTTCAACCAACAATTCCTTTCTAATATCAATCTTAAAACCCCATGTTTTTCTTCCCATTCAAGCTGTCTGGATATGGTACTGCTTGAAAAAGAACAATGTACAAACACACATATTTTCCTTCTAAAATTTAGGACAAGGCAAGCCTAATTATCTTGCAGAATTATGGCAAAATATCATTTTTCTTTTCCAGTTTGACTGAAGAAAATGGTAACTAATTCATATATTTTAGGCATAAAATTTTTAAAATGATAAAATTAATGGAAAATCTCTATTCATCATATATATATAATTCTTTATATCTCCTTTTGCATTTTTATGATTTTCTTTGAAATTATTTTCTGATTAAATGACACATAGAATAATGATAAGGGATTGTTTCACAATGCTTGATACTAGCTTAAATAAGAGAATTCATTCTACTGATTCTAGTGCTCATAAATGTACTTGTGTGTGATAGGCAACTTAGATAATGTACAATTTGAATACAGGAAAGAAGACAAAAAAGATATAATAGTTGAATATTCAACAGTAATTCCTGAAATCCCCTCTTTATATGCAGAGTTCACTTTAGGAGATTGACCACAGCTCCAAGGCTAGAAGATAGAGACAAGCTTAGTCTAAGCCCATCATAATATTTCCATTTTCCTTGACAATGGTAGACTCAAGCACCTAGCTGAAAACAAATCAGCTTCCCTTGGGAAAAGAAAGCATTTACTCTTTAAAGAGAAAGTAACAGGAAGCAAAACTCCGTGTCTTTTTCTCTCTTGCACTTGAAATGAGTAATTGAATTGAATGATCACTCTTGAGAATCCTCCTGCTTCTGCTGTCATGCTGTAACTACCAGAAGAATCAATGGTATGATGTAACCAACACTGTGATGGCAAAGACAAAAAAAAAAATGATTTTGGTTCTTTTTTCTCACTATTGAGCTGTTGGACCAATCCTTGAATTTCTGTTATTTGCAGACCAAAGCTTCTACCTAAAAGGAAAGTTAACACAGTAAATTGGGAAGGAAAAGAGACATTTTATGACAGAATGGTAATATGAAACCAAATATTAACAAAATATAGGTGTACTAAAAAAAGAATAACCAATAAGCATGTTTAAAGAACTTTCAATATAGGGATAGAGCAAGGACAGAAATATATTTGCCTTGCTTATTAGCTTAAAGAATCATTGAGTATTTTAAACACAATCTTTTTCAGAATAAGAAGAATACACACTTTGATAATTATACTAAAGTCACATTAATGTTTTATTTTACTCAACCTCTTAATCATAATAATAATTGCCAGTGCTTAGGCAGATATTTCATCTTGATGGTATAAATTTGGGTACATAAAATTGTTCCATGTCAGTTAAGTTTGAGAAATGTTGCATTTTATACCCTCCTTAATACCTAAAAGCAAACTTAAGGCTATGGAAAAAATACTATTTTTTAAATAAAATATTTTACAAAAAGTCACAGAAAGCACTAAGCATTTTAACCTCTTTTAAAAATATTAAATATTATCTTTGAGTGTACAATTCACTCAGATGTTCTTAAAAGTTAGGAATAAAACAATTACCATTTCAGATTCTCCAGATATTCTGAAGCAACCACAATTACTGGGTTTTGTTTACATTCCAGAGACCCATAATTCATTCTTTCTACTCTCCATCTCTTTTTCTTATTCTCTCAACCTCTCTCTTTCTTGTGGGTGGAGCCCTAATATTCACACACACCTTGCAGAAACAAGACTATACTCCCTTTAGTAATAAAATAACACTCCACTGTATACCAACCATAAAATGGAGGGGAGAACTTTAAGAAGAGGGGGCTGGAAAAAGTATTCTCTAAATCTACAGATGAATTTCTGCAACCTATTCGCGATACAGACTATAATGAACAAAGTAAAGCTTTGAGAACAGAATTGTGGTATAGAATGTTGCCTGGGTATCAGATAGGTCTCTGGGTAGCAGATATAAAGGGACAGATCAGAATAGTGCTACAGAGGAACTCGAAAATAATCGGCATGTGGGCCATGGCCCACAAAAGGAGGCCAGGCTGCAGATGAAACTAAAACAGGGTGATTGACCTGCTAAAATGGAAGCTTTTAAGAACCAGAGGCTCATAAAATGATACCCCAAATGTAGAGGAAAAATAGGAAATTACTTTCCATACCAAACATCAGGAAAATCTTGGCTCAAATGGAAAAAAGAAAAGCAGTAGACACAATGCCAAAATGACACATATGGTAGGATTATCTGACAAGGATTTTAAAGCAACTATCATGAAAATGCTCCAACAGAAAATTATAACTTCTCTTAAAAAAAAATAGAGGGTCTCAATAATGAAATAGATGTAAAGAAGAATTAGGAACTTTAGAAATAAAAAATATAGTGACCAAACTAAAAAGTAAAAAGATAACTCATATGGGCCCAATCACAGAGTGAAGATAACTAAGGAAATAATCAGTGAAGTTATTTAAGTGGAAGACTTAAATCTGCACATTCAAGAGATGGTGTTATTCCCAAATAGGATAAACTAGAAGAAATCTACTTCAAGGCATCCTAATCAAACATCTGAAACTAAAGATGAAGGAAAAAATATCTGACAGTTGTCAGGATTAAAAATAATTTGTATGCCAGGGGGTTCCTCACTTAACCATATAGGCCAAAAAAAGTGGCACGATGTTTCTTAGAGGCTGAAAGAAAAACCAAAATATCATATCTAGTGAAAGGAATTATATTAAATGTAAATCATATAAATACATCAATTAAAATTCATTGGCCTAGTGGATTAAAATATGATTTAACTACATGTTGTCCAAAAGAAACTCACTCGAAATATATTTTTGAGTTAAAAGTAAGAGGATGCAAGACGACATACTATGCAAACACTAACCAAAAGAAAGCCAAGGAGAGTAACTTCCGATAAAGTAAACTTCAGGGTAAATAATTTAGCAGAGAAGAAGAGGGATTTCTTATATTTATGTATATGAAAAAGTATACATTTCTGAAATGTAGGGTTTGTTCAATATTTGAATATTAATCAAAGTTAACAGACTAAAGAAGAAAATCCAAGTTACCACATCAACTGACACAGAAGAATGACATGACAAATCTCAACAGAAGTGCAGATATCCCATGTTTAAGGAGTTGAAGACTCAACATAATAAAATGTGACTTGTTCCTTTAATTGATTTACAGGTTTATTAGAAACCCTATCAAAATCTTAGTAGCAATTTTTCAGATATAGACAAGCTAATTCTAAAATTTATATGGAAAAGCAAAGGAATTGTGTATTATTTTTCATAATAAAGAAATTTAAAATTGGATAGATCATACTAATCGTAATTATTACTCGATAGCTAATGGAGACATTGTGATATTGGTGAAGGGATAGCTATAGATATCAGTAGAATAGAATAAACTGTGGTGGTTAATTTCATGTGTCACTTTGGCTAAGTTTTGGTATCCAGTTGTTTGGTCAAGCGTGGTCCTATTTGTTACTAAGAAGGCATTTTTTAGGTGGGATTTATTTCTTTAATCAATTGATTGTATTTACAACCAAAAGAGAAATTTCCCTTAACAGTATTGGTAATCTCATACTCCTGTCAGTTAGAGGTCTTCAAAGGAAAAATTGAAGGTTTCAGAGACCAGAAGAAGAATTTCTGCTTCTACTTCAGCATTGACTTTAGCCAGAATTTCTAGCCAGAAAACTTCTTCTAGAGAATATTTATAAGGCTTATCTTTGATAAGGAATGTGTATTCAGAGTCTAAAAAGAACTCTCAAAAAATCAATAAATAAAACAAATGACCAAATAACAAGCATGGCCAAAAGACTTTATCAAAGAAGAAATTTATAGATGGCAAACAAACCCATATGAAGAGGCTCAATATCATTTATCATAAGGGAAATTAGATAATAGAAATCCCAATACATATCTATTAGAAAGGCTAAAATTATAAAGACTGACCATTCCAAGTGTTTCAGAGAATATGGAGGATATGGAACTTTCATTCATGCCTGATGGGAATGTAAAATGGTATAACAACTTTGAAAACAGTATGGCGATTTTTTAAAAAAATCAAACATTTATGGGTGGCTCAGTGGCAGCGTTCTCACCTGCCATGCCAGAGACCCAGATTTGATTCCTGGTGCCTGCCCATGAAATAAATAAATAAATAAAATCAAACATTTATTTATCACATGATCCAGTGACCAAACACCTAGGTATTTACCAAACAAAAATGAAAGCATATGTTCCTCAAAAGACTTAAGTAGAAATGTTCATAACAGCTTCATTTGTAGTAATCAAAATCTGGAAACCATCAGTAGATAAATAGATAAACTGTGTATGTCGTCACAATGGAATTTTGCACAAAATGTAGTGAACTATTAATGCACACAATGAATAAAGTTGGAGGGCTTCAAAATATTCATGATGATGAAAAGAGTCAACTAACCAAGATTTCATACTGTATGATTATTTGCATGTAAAACTTAGGAAATGCAGACTAATCAATAGTTATAGAAAAATATCAGAGGTTCTCTGGTAGGTTAGAGCAGAGAACAGAGCTGGAGGGAGAGGTATTACAAAGAAGCAGAAGCAAACTTTGATTTGTGATAGGTATGTTTATTATTCAGATTGTGGTGATAGTTTCATGGGTGTATGCATATATCAAAACATATCAGATTGTACATTTAAATATATGCAGTTTATGGTATGTCAATTCTATTTTAATAAAGACTTTTTTTTTTCATTAAGGGGAAAGCTAAAAAAAAAAAAAACTTAAAATATCCAAACCCTTTTGCCTAGCAGGCAAAATTGTAGGATGTTTTCCTTAAAAAGTAATTATAGCTAAAAATATTTTTCTCAATAAAATCAAATAGTGAAAAAATTAAAATACCTTCAATTTGAAGTAGTAGTGTTTTGATTAAATTAAAATATAGTCATCGCTAGCATACTAATTGGTCTTAAAAATGATACTTTATGTGCAATAAATTCTATAGTCACAGATACAGAGCACAGTGCAAGTGATAAATGCATACATAAAAACTGTAAGAAGAAAACAGCATATAATACTCCAGGGTTCCATTCTCCCACAGAATGTTTGAAAAACTAGCAAAAACTGGCAGCGCTGTCATCCTCAAAAATTTGGAAAGCAGTTAAAAGGCTGCAATAAATGATGAGTGCCAAATCAAAAAGCACAGCTTTGGAAATGGTAGAAGTACCTTGTGGCCACTTGGCTGGCCCTCCCCCATTCTCTCATTGCTTCTGTGTGTAGCTCACCTGTGATCCCATTATGGGTTGCTGGTCCTGTTCTAGAAGAGCAGAGTAAACCCTATGTGCATACTGAGGTACCTAAATGGCAGTGCCAAGGTAATTAATGTCCATCTACCCTCAAGTCTGAAACAGGACATTTCATCCTTGGCTCACCTTCCCAGAACTTGCTATGTAGCAGAAGCTGCTTAGGAACAGCCAAAGCAGTATAAGGAACAATTAAGTAACAGTTGTCAGAAGTAAAGGATTACATTCTTTAAAACCTACAGCAGGAGCACTCTGCAGGGGCAAGGGGGAGCCAGGGTGGGGTGGGCAGGGGATGGAGAAAATATTTCATAGGGAGTAGAGGGGCATTCCCATTCCTATAAAGGGGAACTATTAAAAGAGATAAAGGCAGAAAACTTCCCAAATTTACTCCTGTTTTCCAAGTCTAAAACAAACATGATTGTTATAGATTGGAGATGTTAAAATTTAAGCCCCATGGTAACCACAAAGAAAGTATCTGAAGAATATATACAGGAGGAAATGAGAAGGGTTTTGCTGGGGCAGAGAGAAAGACAGAAAAAGAATAAATGAATCGCTGCTTAGGTTATTGTGACTTCTTACTTCCAATTGCTAGTCATATTGTCCTGAGTCACTGATTTTTTCATGAGATGCCCCCACATATTTCCATAAATTTGGCAGTTTGTGGGAGGTGCTGGTTCTTGAAAGCAAAGGAACTCTGCAAGTAAAGCAAAACTGATGTCAGAAAACTAATTTACATGCAAAGGAATGTGAACATAATAAAGCTCTGACTATGGAGGTGGTGTAGGCTGGAATGGAATGTAGACTATCTGTTATTATCAGATATGACGCTTAAGGTATTTAAGCCTGGGAAGACTTAGGATCCTATGTCCCTTAATGATAAGAGACCCTAGGGGACTTGGTAACCAAAAAGTAAAAATACAAAATTATATTAGTATTAATAGTTTTAGATAAAATTAGAGATAAGTATTAAATGCTCAGCTACAAGGTATCCAAGCAGGAAATATAAAAAGGAAGGTAGTTATGTAATTTGTTTAGGGAAACCCTCCTTGCAAAACTCATAGCTCTAGGAGGGGGAAATAAAGCTAGAAAATCATATCTCATCAAGATACTCTAGTCTCAAACCACAAACAGGTATTGATCCTTGTAAGTCACATAGTGCCAAATATAGTGCTTGTAAAAATTAGGTCCTTAATAATTACTGCTAAATACTGAGCACTTCAATAATTTAAAATAGTCTCTTCATAGCTGGAAGTGAGATGGTATTTCCCCATGACTAGGTTTTGGAAATGGATGTTGTCAACAAAGTAGATTTGGTTTCAAATTACAAGTTCAGGGTCCTTTTCTTAGAACCTGCTCAGGTGTGTATACAATGGTTTTGAATTAAGAATATTTTAATATTCAAAGAGGAAATTTACTTTCTGTAATTTATTTGTCAAGAAGACTAGTAACAGGTATCAACATTTTAAAGTAGAACTTGGGTCATGAATTTAATCTTCATCAAAGATGCACTCTGAGTATTTGGCATTTAATCCCTTATCCTATTTTAGATAAAGGCAAAGGCAAATTTATCTTCAAAGCCTCCAATAGGTTACAGTCCTTGAACACTCATCTTCTTGAGAACAGAGTATATTGTCTACTTAACAATCTTTACAAGGGAGTTTTCTTTGTGCCATGACATCAGAGAGAAATGGAGAATTGCCAGATAATATAATAACGTAAAATATTATTTAAAGTATGAAATGTGAGTTTTGATGGGGAATTTGCAGATTCCGTGCAGTGTCAGAGATTTCCAAAAAGCAACAGAAGATGAAAGCAAACAAGCATTTTTGTTATATAAGAAATCCTCATGAGATGCTATCATTAAGCAGATTATTTTTAGCATTTCATCATATTCCATAAAAATGGACATTACTGGGTTAATGTCTTATGCACTAAATAACTATAATATATGAATTTATGGTTAGTAGCAGAAACTACATAAAATTGTTTGTGATGCTGAATATTATGTATGGCTCCAGAGAATAAGGAACTTTGGTCTCTCAAGAATTCTTTTGTGCAATAAGAGTAGAAATAAAATTGAAACAAGTTAACAAAATATGTATAGGTTTTGTTGTTAGCACATTTTGTATAGTGTCATGACAGTTTTTAATCATCATGAAAAGCTACATAAATTTTTTATATATTAGAATACTTTGTAGTTAAATTAATCAAATGCAAAGTAAATTTTGGCTGAAATATTTTGTCATCTTATTTGATTCATATATTCTTATTTATATTTTTATATCAATATATCTACATTAATCCATTTTTCAACCATCATATTTTATCAGTTATTCTTACTCTGTCATTTGGATTGGTTGGTTCCATTAACATTCTGAAATGACATGCAAAATTATGTATAAATATGTGTACATGCCTTTAATTGTGTTATATAGCTACAATTTTTGTTACATTCTCAAAGTAGTCTTTAATCAAAGAGATATTCTAAATGGTACTAAACAGGTAGAATAAAAGGCATAACTCAAGACATACATTTCAAACTTTCTCAAGTTTGAAGTAAAAAAAGAAAGAAAAAGCAGTTTTATGTGTTTTCTGTCTAAATGTCACGTGTTTTAAATGTTAAATTTATGAATGCAATTTATCATTCATGCTTTGACATCAGTATACTGATGGCCTTTAAAAATATTCGGCTTAACTAAATTCATTCTGTTACAGAAATGCTTAGTCAAATTATAATGTCCTTGTGCATTGAAAATAGACAGCCATAAATCATCTCTAGTAAAACAAATATTTCTCAGCAGCATTTCCATTTTAATTAATAATGAAGAAGAAAATTCTGCTCAGAGAAATTTTGCCTCTAGAGCCCATTGAAAATCTTATTTTTGAAACAGGTCCATTTGAAAAGAATACACACACACATATATATACATATATATATACATATATATATATATATATATATATACACACACATTGACCCTCTGAAGTTTTAGTTTACTGGTAAGCATTATCTTCACATCTTTATGCTTATTTATTTTAAAAGAATTTTAAGCTCTTATATTGAGACAGCATGGAGGTACGCAAACAATATTCTTCCTACCCATCTGAAACTTATATTCTAGTGAAAACAATAGATATTCATCCAATAATCACACATACATACAATTACAAATTGTGGTAAGATTTTGGAAGAAAAATATTGGATGCTTTAGGAGAATATAATAGGACTTGACCTATTCCAGAGATATGGAGGTAAAGTGTGAGGTAAATCAGTCCTAGCAAAGCAAGGGCGTGAGAAAGATCTCGTGGAATGTTTATAACTGAAGGAAGGCAACATGGCAAGACCATAGACTGGTTGAATCTGGGGAGTTAGACAAGGGCCGCAGGCTCAAGAACATTATAGACAATGCTAAGGATTTGGCAGTTTTCACAGAAAGAGAATCTGCTGGAGAAATTTACCTGAAGAGTGTCATGATAAAAAACACAACGCTATCAAAACTAATGTCTTTTTGTATCACTTTTCTGTTTTCTGTAGTGTCGTTTTGATTCACACTTGGTTCTTGGGAAACTCCCCTGTCTGTATATTACTTGAAATCTAGAGAGATACAGTGTCTATAGTGTCTGTTTTCCAGCATTCTGAGCAATAATAGTAAGATTCAATTTTACTGAGCTGACCTACATTACACGGAATTTCTGAACCAATAAATGTAAACATGGGAATTAAATATACCCTTTGGTGGTGAAGAGAGTTTTAGTTTCCCAGCTGCTAAAACAAATATCATACAAGGGATCTGGTTTAGCAATAGGAATTTATTGGCTCACGGTTTCAAAGGCTAGAAGGCTTGCTTCCTCTGGTTCATTATTTTCTGGCTGGTATACAATCTTTGGAGTTCCTCGGCTTTTCCATCACATGGCAATTTCACATAATAGCATCTTCTCCTTTCTTTTACAGGTTCCATTGACTTCCAGCTTCTAGCCTCTCCCATGACTTCTCTTTCTGTGCCAATTTCTTTTGCTTATAAGGACTTCAACCATACTAGAATGAGGCCCACTCTCATTCATTCTGTGCGTGCCTTAACTGATAAATCTTCAAAGATTCTACTTACAAATGGATTCACACCCATGGAATCAGGAGCTGGGATCTGAATATGCCTATGAGGGGTACATGGCTCAATCACCAACAGATAGTAAAGACCAGGAGCTTTAAAATAAGACCCTCAGGATTCTAGTTTGCAAATTATATTTTAAGGCAAGAAGTTAGCTTTCACTTAGACATTAAAAAAAAAGAAGAATATAAAATAAAAATAAAAAGAAATGAGAAACAAGAATACTCCATAAGGAGAAAGACATTTGGGGAAAGGAGGGAAGTCATAAATAAAGTTTATAAAATTTTGAATATAAGGCACTAATGATACCCCCAAGTGGAGATTCTGGGTAATCAGTTGTCTTTAGATGTAGGAAATTCAGAGTAGCAGTGTCAGCAAAAGTGAGATATTTAGGATTCATCAGTATATACATGAAACTGTGAAATGTAGGCGATATGAGATCACCAGGGTTCAAATTATGATGATGGGCCCAGACAGAGGCTTAAAGAATTCCAATATATAAAAGGCAGACAGAGTGTTTGGGAATAAAGAAACGGCTGGGGGGAGGGCAGAACTGCATTAGCAGATTTAGAAGGATAAAACAACTGAACATTCTGATTAGATTGAAGGATGGTCCCGGTGAAAGTAAAGTTAATAGGTTATAGTCAGTCAGAGTGATATGATATTTGCAGATGACAATTTTGTTTACAAATACACATATACATTGGGGTGATTGACAAAAAAAGTAATACCTTCTGCCACACGAGAACAGAGCAGTGTGTCCTGTAGTCTGTCTGTGGTGCCAGACGACTGTACTTCAGTTGCTGATTTGAAGTAATATCTTGAGGGGAGGGGCCAAGGCAGCTTTCTTCTAATAGGAGTGGAAATACTTAGAAATTTTAGCAACAAAATAAATTTATGACTAAGATAAAATAGTTCAAGTTTTAAAAACAAGTAATGGTATACCAGTACAAAATGATGAATGTCAGTCATGCTCACAAAAATGTAGAATTTCTATAAAATCAGAACTACTTTATGATCCTTGTTAAATGCCAATACTTTTGAAAAAGGCTCTTTTGCTTCTTACATCTTATCTTTCTGAATTAAGAATTCTGAAGTTAACAAAGCAATACAATGTCATAAAAATTTAGTTGCAAAAACCCATTATTCCAGCCTGATTTGTAGTCCTTAATATGCAATCAATAAATATTCTGGTTTTCAAGCATGACCATGTTTTACTGCCATCGTATTTTTTCTAACTGGCCCTATCAGTTTTTACATGTACTGGTGGTTCTGGCACCAACTTTTAGTCATAAACATTTCTGTTTTTAAACCAATTTCTTTTCCCTGCATTCAGTTTAAGCCACCCACATCTGTTCATATATCTTTGAAGGTATTTCAGATACTCTTCAATTTCTAAATTGTTAATGAAATCTTATACCTTTTGCTGGTTTAAAAGGAAGTATGCCCCCTAGAAAAGCCATGTTTTAATCAAAATCCCATTTCATAAAGGTAGAATAATCCCTATTCAATACTGTATGTTTGAAACTGTAATCAGATCATCTCCTTGGATGATGTGATTTAGTCAAGAGTGGTTGTTAAACTGGATTAGGTGATGACATGTCTCCACCTATTTGGGTGGGTCTTGATTGGTTTATTGGAGTCCTATAAAAGAGGAAACGTTTTGGAGAATGGGAGATTCAAAGAGAGCAGCATCATGGAGCAGAGAGTCCACGAGCCAATGGCCTTTGGAGATGAAGAAGGAAAACGCCTCGTGGGGAGCTTCATGAAACCAGAAGCCAGGAGAGAAAGCTAGCAGATGACGCCATGTTCGCCATGTGCCCTTCCAGATGAGAGAGAACCTGACT
>PVIY010049253.1:0-16826 GCA_004026745.1 Myrmecophaga tridactyla | reverse complement strand
CCCTTCAAAAAATTTCTGGTTGAGAGTGGATTGATTTCTCTGGATTCATGAGCAAGCATTTGGTGTGTTCCTTACCTCTCCTAGATACACAAGCCTAACATCTAGCCAAACACTGGCAAAACTGACAGAAGAGTCAGGAAGCCCCCTTAGCAGAGCCAAGAAGTGGTTGGCAAAATGTTCTTCCCATCCTAAACTTTTCCCTGA
The DNA here is from genome assembly GCA_004026745.1 of Myrmecophaga tridactyla. NCBI lineage: Eukaryota > Metazoa > Chordata > Mammalia > Pilosa > Myrmecophagidae > Myrmecophaga > Myrmecophaga tridactyla. The sequence continues at coordinate 16,622 of PVIY010049253.1, read as the reverse complement.
AGCTGTAGCCTTCTGTTATGTAAAAACATAGGTTTTACAGAGGTACAAAGAATAAGAAAATTATTTGAGCTAAAATTATGAGTGGGACAAGTTGCTGTTCATACAAGATGGATACGAGGCCACAGTTGAGAGGGAGTTATGGGAAGCCATGGATCTTGGAATTAATTGGCAATGGCAAGAAAATTATATCTTTGGATTCTGGGAATATGGAACTATTTCCCAAAGTTTTACCCTCTTTTCTGCCTTGACCTCCTTCTTATGTAAGCTTTTTGCTTAAATTAGAAAAGTCTTTATTTTTCACCATAATTTATTGCAGAATGTTGAAAACCTTTGGTAATTAAAGAAATTAAAAAACCACAGTAGTTTGGAGTACATTTATTATAAGGTCAAAAAACGTATACCGGGTGGTGTGGTAGTGACTCAGTGGCAGAATTCTCGCCTGCCATGCCAGAGACCCGTGTTTGATTCCTGGTGCCTGCCCATGCCAAAAAACAAAATAAAACAAAAAAAACAGAACATTATATACCCCTCAAATAGCCCCTGAGTCCATTATTATATTCAGTACAATACTATCATCATCATCATCATAGCATAACAATCGCTTTTATTTATTAGCATTAACCATGTACCAGGCACAATGCTACATGCTTTATGCATTATCTAATTCAGTAAGTCCAAATAGCCTTACGCATTAGATATTATTATCCTATTTATACAAATTGAAGAACTGAGGCATAGGAAAATTAAGGAATTTTCTTGCAGCACAAACTAATAAAAGGTGTAATTAGAAATCAAACCCAGGAATCAAACTTAGAATAAATAGTTGAAGAACTCAATGCAAAGACAGTGGAGTTCAGACCTAGTACTGATTTACCACATGGGCACAGACTCAACAAGCCACAAACAACAAGGCACAAGTGGCCTTTGTGGGTGTTGCACCTGATTGAAGGCTGGAGTCTGTGGCCACAGGCAGTACAGAGTGGGTCTCAGTGGAACCCCTACAATAACAGTGAAAAATAAAGAACATTCAGTGAGAACAAGCAAGTGCTATACATTCAGAGCTTGGTATAGCAAGAGTCCAAGCCACTATCACTTGCATTTGGCAGAGATCAAAGGCAGACAGGAATGGGAAAGCTTCGTGATGAAAAGGAAAGACCAAATATGCCACAACTGGAGACTTCTGGTACGGGGAAGCTGGAGGTGAGCTAACTAAAAGTGGGACAACCGATCCCCTATTGGGTAGGGGAGCATATTTGGCTTTCTCCAGTTGTTCCCAAGGTGGAAGCAGGGGCAAAATTAGGGAAGCCATCAGTTGTTGATGAAGTCCTGGACATTTGGGGCTCATTGTTACGTGGTATAGCTTCCTGGACTAGTTGTAAATTGTGGTTAGCTTCCTGGACAGATTGCTGCAGAAAGCAGGTCAGAGTTTCCTGGTCTAGTTGCTGCAGATAGTGGGTCAAAACCGAGAAATTAGGATTTAAGGGATGATTTTGATTACTGAATCATTCCATTTTGCTTTCTAGAATATTGCAGTAGACAGAGGGGACTACCTGAAATCTCTTCACTAAATTCAGCTGCCCTGGTATCTGAAATGAGTATAAAAGCCCTTATCTTGGGCCTTTGTGACTGTGATAGCTGTTACTCCTTTTATCTGGTCGTTTTCTTGTAAGGCAAAGGCCCTAATGCTAATGAAAAATTTGCCCCAGACATTTGTAAATCGTATCAGCTAGACCCTGATATTGAAAGATAACTTGTCTCCCTTCCTTTTGGCTTACACCTTTAGTTCTGAAGTGATAGCCTGCCTCCCCTCCTCTCAACTTATGTTCTCCTATTGAAATAATGATACCACTGTCTCCCTTTCTGCTTTGAACTTGCGATTTGAAATAACCTTATCTCCCCTTGCTAAAATCCTTAAAAACCTTGAACCCCCTAAACTCAGGGAGACAGGTTTGGGGCTACTAGGCTTGTGCTCTCCTAATACTTGTCTAGTTATAAACTCTTTCTCTCTTTGAAACCCTGGAGTCTCAGGAATTGGTTTTTGAGTGCGTCAGGCAAAAGAAACCACTGTCTTTATCCGATAACAATTGTTCTATTTTTATATACAATCTGGCCATTGTCCATTTGTATATTCAGTCTCCCTATTTAATTAATGTGATATTTTTATGTTCATGATCACTTTTAAGTTTAGTTAAGTTATTGCTACTTATGTTGGTGTAGAAGTGTCTTTTAGTAATGCTCCTACCACTCGTGGCACGAACTCATCTGGTGTTGTGACAGTTAAATTAAAAGAGTTACAGAGTGGTGGGGGGAAAAATAGAGGCAATTAGAGTAAAAAATATATATTTTGACCTCTTAAATGTGTACAAGAATTCATATAATTTAAACAAAAGCAATCTTATTATTAGGGTTAATTAAACTATTAAGTTGCAGTATAGTCCTTAATATATATGAGACATTTTTATCTAAATAGTTTATATAAATGAACAAAATTTTTCTGGCTAATGTGCTTATATGAAGCTGCTTATTTCCCCTGTGGTGCCTGATGAAGCATGAATTTGATGGAGAAAGAACCTTGATGTATGATCACATGTGATGCATGATTAATATTTAACACTGACCCTCTAATCTTGAATTGTTGGATGAGCAATATGATGGTTAGGTTCTGGTGTCAACTTGGCCATGTGATGATGCCCAGTTGTCTGGTCAGGCAAACACTGGCCTGACCACTGCTGCAAGGATCTCTCATGGCTGGATGATAAACAGGAGGGCTGGTGTATTAAATCATAAGTCAGTTGATTGCATCTATGGCTGATTATGTCTGCAATCAACTAAGGTGTGTCTCCCTTAATGAGATAATCCAGTCAGTTGAAATCTTTTAAGGAAGAAGAGAGACTTTCGCTCTTCTTCAGCCAATAGCCTCTCCTATGGAGTTTGTCCAGACACTTCATCAGAGCTGCCAGCTTTACAGCCTGCCCTACGGATTTTGGATTCTTCCATTCCCACAGTTGTGAGACACTTTTGTAAATCTCATATTTACAGATATCTCCTGGTTCTATTTCTCTGGAGAACCCTAATACAAGGAGTGAGAGACCTACTTGGTACTTAAGGAAGCATATGCTGAATTAATGAACAAATGAATGAGTGAATGAATCATTAGATTTATGGGGTGAGGAGATGAATTACTTCAACCCAATCATTCTTCAGAACAAGATCCCCTCCTTCAGAACAGCTGACTGACTTACCTCCTTATTTGAACAGTGGCAGGGTGAGAAAAGGAATCCTGTTACCTGTGCTCTTTAATAAGATTTCAGATTGTGGATATTTCTAGGAGACTTAAAACAAGTTTTCATCATTTCCTATAATAACAGCTATCATATTAATTGCTGAAAGTACATCTTTTTACATACTAGCAACTGTTGTCCTTCTAAGGAAAAGGATTCCCTCTTAGAAAATCCAGGAAATGAGGCATTGATCATTTTAGATTTGCCTTCATATTATCTGAACTGATATGATAAAACAAGATGTCAGAAGAGTTTTTTTGGGGGGGGCACTCTCTAGATCAAAATGAGTCTTAATGACTTTATGGTCTGACTGGTTAGTGAAATCAATTTAGTGACTCAATTTTTTTTCAATATAACAAAAAAGAAAACATCAGATTGCAGTGCCAGATTAATTATTGTTTAGGAAAAACTCTGTATCCACCTTGTCATAGTGTAAAACATATTTTTAATGTGGAATGTGGTCAAAACTTAAGGAAAAAAGCTAGAGTTGGTAACCATGTACCTAGCACAGAATAAAGAGTATAACATTCAGGATATGTTTTTGGGGGTAAGGCTGGGGATATAAATATAATTGTTTGGGGATGAGGAGCAAAAAACGGAGGACTATCATGATTCAGCTGAAACCTTTAAATGATGCACAGAGGAGGAGAAGCTCAGAGCCCATGTGGAGGGGCTAGAGGTTGGGGTCTAAAGGTCTCTAGAGAATGAATGGGAGATCCAGGATCCTGGGAAGCCTCTTATTAGGCAGAGTAATCTGAGCTTGGGACTGTGATAGAATCTAATTGGACCTGATGTGGACAGATTTGCAAGGACCCAGGTGAGGCGGAGATATCATGGGGCTTGGGGAAGATTGAGGGTGTTAACTTGTAGGGTCATTGAGCCCCAGTTACAGCTGTAGTTGATTTTATTCAGTGCTATATTTTAAAAGAGTCTTGAGGGGATATGTGTAGAGTCCATTTTGAGTGGATATAAAAACACTGCGGGGGTGGTGGTGCAGGGGTAGCTCAATGGTAGAATTCTTGCCTGCCATGTGGGAAACCGGGATTTGATTTCCAGTCCATGCACTTCCCAAAAAACAAACTAAACAAAAAAAATCAACAAATAGTACTGCAATAATGGGATTCTAACATGGGAAAAAAATGAAATGTGACCCCCGCCATACAGCATACAAAAAAAAAAAAAAAAAAAAAAAAACACTGGGAGGGTGCATGGGTGGCTTGGTGGTAGAATGCTCATCTGCCATGCAGGAGACCCAGGTTTGACCATGCACCATCCCCCAAAATACAAAACACTGGGATACTAGGAACCTACTGAGTTGTAGAGGATCCTACAGATAAGGAGGTAGAGGTAAGCAAGCATACAAAATAGGCTAAAGAACAACTCTACTACCTGCTTTTCTTAGTCCATGAAATAGTTATAGTTTTACAATACTACAACGCTATACTGAATATTATCTGAGTAGAATATGAGTATAAAAGTGTTATATCTCCTTTTTGTTAGCATTTTTTCTGGTGAATTTTTAACATTCCTTTATTTTAAATTTTCTTTGACATTTTATGTTAATTGTGTCTCATGTAATTAGGATACAATTATATTTTTTATTTAATTAAAATGTTAAACAGTATTTTGATTAGAAGATGATAAATATTAGAAGCAATTATTGCTTGAAGAAGCAATTAGAAAAGACTAAAAATGTTAATTAAATAACTGATGGCTTATAATAAATAATGCATCAAGTACCTTGAAATATAACTCAGTAAATCTGCATCTATGAAATTATAATTATTTTAGAATAAGTGACCACAAAAAGGAGCTAGGAGACAAATAGTACTATCAGTATTATATAGTGCTATAGTACTATAATGCCTGACTGTTGGAGATTTGACATCCACCAAATATAACCAGGAGGAAAAAATGATTAAAAGAGATGTGACCCTATCTATTTTTAAAGTAATTTGGAGAAAAAAAATAACAAATAATAAATTTTTTAAAAAAGTAACTTAGAACCTCGGAAAAGGGTCACTTTTTTTTTTAAGGTCACATCTTAATTTGAAAATTTTATGAGACATTCTCTAAGAAATCTATATCTTAATGAGATATTTGCTATCCTTAGCTTTAAGAAAAAAAATTCCATTCTTAAAATTACTGAAAGAAAACTTTGCAGTATAGCTACTAAATTTGTATAAAAAATACACTTAACTGACTTCCGGGCCAAGATGGCGGGCTAGCAATCTTTTAGTTCGTCCTCCGGAACAACTAGTAAATAACCAGAAACAATACAGAACAGCTCCTGGGGCCACGTCAGTGACCAGACACACAGCGTACCCCAGTCTGGACCAGCTGGACCAGCTGCGAGCCCCCCCAGAACCGCGAGTTACCCAAGTCGTGGCGGCCAGCGCCCCTCCCCCACAGGCTGCTTCCCAGAGGGGAAAGGAAAGAGACTTTACCAGCAGCAGGGGCTGAGCCCAACCAAACGCCAATTGTGAAATTAATTAACAAATTCTGACTACTAAAAATAGGCCCCCAGCTCAGGTGAACCTGGTCAAAGCGGAGGTCGCTCATTTTTGCCCCGGCACCAAGGGGGCAGGGCTGATGGAAAAAAAAGGAAAAAAAGAGAAGGAAACAGAGGTTTTTGTGGCTGTGTTTCTACAAAGGCTTGACTGCCTTTGGATACAGCGGCAGGGCTCCTCAGGCTGCAACTGCCCCAGGCATAAGCAGAAACAAACTCGTTTTGAGGGCTTGTCTGGAACCTGTGCCTTCCCCAGGGGAGGGGTGAAGCCCAACTCAGGTGGAATCCCTCCCTCAAGGAATTCAGACACCAGGGCTTGGTAATTTGAAGCCATTAAAACTAGCCTACAACCTCTCCTCTGTCTCCACCATGCCCCCAGCCAAAGTTAAAGGCACTGCATCATCTTATGCTGGGGGGACCTGCAGGCAGACAAGCACCACATACTGGGCAGGATAAGAAAAACAGAGCGCAGAGACTTCACAGGAAAGTCTTTCAACCTGCTGGTTCTCACCCTCAGGGAAAACTGATGCAAGTGAATCTTTCCTCCTCATAGGAGGCCTGTTTGGTCTGGGAAAATCCAGCTGGGGTCTATAATACCTATGTAGACCCTCCTCAAGGTGGGGGGAAAAAGGCACCAGACAAGCAGGGCAAGAAACAAGAAAACAACTGAAAACTTCTCCTATGTTAAACAAAACTTAAGCTAGAGGTCCAGAAAAAGCTGAACTGAATATCAGAGTACAGAGAGACAATAAATTCATCCAGCAAGACAACCCTAGATAAAAGAAGTGCAAGCAACCTCCAGAATAAACTAATTAAGGTAATTAAATGCCTAGACACCAGCAAAAAACCAACAAATCACCCTAGGAAAATTGAAGATATGGCCCAGTCAAAGGAACAAACCAACAATTCAAATGAGATACAGGAGCTGAAACATTCAATTCAGAATATACGAACAGACATGGAAAACCTCATCAAAAACCAAATCAATGAATTGAGGGAGGATATAAAGAAGGCAAGGAATGAACAAAAAGAAGAAATCGAAAGTCTGAAAAAACAAATCACAGAACTTATGGGAATGAAAGGCACGGTAGAAGAGATGAAAAACACAATGGAAACCTACAATGGTAGATTTCAAGAGACAGAACATAGGTTTTCTGAACTGGAGGATGGAACACCTGAAATCTGGCAAGAAAAAGAAAATATAGGGGGGAAAATGGAAAAATATGAGCAGGGACTTAGGGAATTGATGGCCAATATGAAGCACATGAATATACTTGTTGTGGGTGTCCCAGAAGGAGAAGAGAAAGGAAAAGGAGGAGAAAAACTAATGGAGGAAATTATCACTGAAAATTTCCCAACTCTTATGAAAGACTTAAAATTTCAGGTCCAAGAAGTGCAGCGTACCCCAAAGAGAATAGATCCAAATAGATGTACTCCAAGATATTTACTAATCAGAATGTCAGAGGTCAAAGAGAAGGAGAGAATCTTGAAAGCAGCAAGAGAAAAGCAATCCATCACATACAAGGGAAGCCCAGTAAGACCATGCATAGATTTCTCAACAGAAACCATGGAGGCAAGAAGACAGTGGGATGAGATATTTAAATTATTAAAAGAGAAAAACTGCCAGCCAAGAATTCTATATCCAGCAAAATTGTCCTTCAAAAATGAGGGAGAAATTAAAACATTTTCAGACAAAACATCACTGAGCGAATTTGTGACCAAGAGACCAGCTCTGCAAGAAATACTAAAGGGAGCACTAGAGACAGATACAAAGGCAGAAGAGAGGTGTGGAGAAGAGTGTAGAAAGGAAGACCACAAGTAAAGGTAAAAAGAAGGAAAATTAGAAGGACATATAAAAGCCCAAAGGCAAAAAGCCCGGGCAGTAAGAACACTGATGTTGATGGGTTAAGATTCCCAATTGGGGGACATGGACTGGCAGAATGGATTAGGGAACGGGACCCATCTATATGCTGTCTCTACTGAAAGGACATGAGGGCAAGGACACAAACGGACATTTGCACACCAATGTTTATAGCAGCATTATTTACGATTACCAAGAGATGGAAACAGCCAAAATGTCCATCAACAGACGGGTGGCTAAACAAACTGTGGTATATACCTGCGATGGAATATTATGCAGCTGTAAGACAGAATACAGTTATGAAGTATGTAACAACATGGATGGACCTTAAGGACATTATGCTGAGTGAGATTAGCCAGAAACAAAAGGACAAATACTGTATGGTCTCACTGATATGAACTGACATTAGTGAATAAACTTGGAGAATTTTGTTGGTAACAGAGACCATCAGGAGATAGAAATAGGGTAAGATATTGGGTAATTGGAGCTGAAGGGATACAGATTGTGCAACAGAACTGAATGTAAAAACTCAGAAATGGATAGCGCAATGCTACCTAACAGTAATACAATTATGTTAAAACACTGAATGAAGCTGAATGTGAGAATGATAGAGGGAGGAGGGCTGGGGGCACAAATGAAATCAGAAAGAAAGATAGATGTTAAAGATTGAGATGGTATAATCTAGGATTGCCTAGAGTGTATAATGACAGTGACTAAATGTACAAATTAAAAAAATGTTTTTGCATGAGGAAGAACAAAGGAATGTCATTACTGCAGGGTACTGAAAATAGATGGTAATTAATATTTTAAAATTTCAACTTATGTGTGAGACTAAAGCAAAAAATGTTTATTTGGTACAAAATTTATATTTTGACTAGTGCATTTCCTAATATAACTTATGTAGATAGCTTTGTTGAACAACATAAGTACATGGAACCTTGAGTAAGACATGAGATTTTGTTGGTTTGTCCAGAGTGATGCCCCACTGAATCCCAGAGTGATTTGATCAGTAAGCGGAAAAGTATTTGCAAAGTCCCCTTTGGGGAATGGTGAGAATGGGAGAAAATTCAACCTCCCCAAGTTGAATTCTTGATATTCTCACAAGCAGTGTGGCCAACCAAAGCTCTAGGCTGAGCCCCCACTTTGGGGTTTGTTCATATGAAACTTAACCCCACAGAGGATAGGTGAAGCCTACTTAAAATTAGGCCTAAGAGTCACCCCCAAGAGAACCTCTTTTGTTGCTCAGATGTGGCCTCTCTCTCCAGCCAACACAACAACCAAACTCCCCCTGTCTACTTGGGACATGACTCCCAGGGGTGTGGACCTTCCTGGCAACGTGGGACAGAAATCCGAGAATGAACTTGGACTCAGCATCAAGGGATCGAGAAAAACCCTAGAATGAGCTGAGACCCAGCATCAAGGGATTGAGAAAATCCTCTTGACCAAAAGGGGGAAGAGTGAAATGAGACAAAGTGTCAGTGGCTGAGAGATTCCAAACAGAGTCGAGAGGTTATCCTGGGGGTTATTCTTACGCAGTAAATAGATATCACCTTGTTAACCAAGATGTAATGGAGAGGCTGGAGGGAACTGCCTGATAATGTAGAGCTGTGTTCCAGTAGCCTCGTTTCTTGATGATGATTGTATAATGGTGTAGCTTTCACAGTGTGACTGTGTGATTGTGAAAACCTTGTGTCTGATGCTCGTTTTATCTACCTTGTCAACAGATGAGAGGAACATATGGAATAAAAATAAATAATAGGGGGAACAAATGTTAAAACACAGTTAGTTTGAAATGCTAGTGATCAATGAAAGGGAGGGATAAGGGGTATGGTATGTATAATTTTTTCTTTCTGTTTTCATTTTATTTCTTTTTCTGTTGTCTTTTTATTTCTTTTTCTGAATTGATGCCAATGTTCTGGGAAATGATCATGATGAGGAATATGCAACTATGTGATGATACTGTGAGTTACTGATTATATATGTAGAATAGAATGATCACATATTAAGAATGTTTGTGTTTCTTTCCTGTAATTTAAATTAAAAATATATATATTACAAGAGAGAAACACAAACATTCTTAACATAGGCTCATTCCGTTCTACATATACAATCAGTAATTCACAATATCATCACATAGTTGCATATTCATCATCATGATCATTTCTTAGAACATTTGCATCAATTCAGAAAAAGAAATAAAAAGACAACAGAAAAAGAAATAAAATGAAAACAGAAAGAATAAAAAATATATTTTAAAAAATAAGGGGCAAGACAAGTCACAAGAATGGTAGAAAAATTTTTGCAAATCATGTATCTGATAAGGAACTTGTATCTAGAGTATCTAAAGAACTCTTACAACTAAATAATAAAAACACAAATAACCCAACGGACTGTGGGAAGATGGGGGTGTAGGAAGCTCCAGGAAGCAGTGCTTCCACCAGAACAGCTATTAAACAAGCAAGAATTGTTTGAAACAACTATTTTGAAACTCTGAAAGCCAGAAGAACACTATACAGCATTCATGGAAAAGAGGCAGGAAGAGGCTAATACATTCTGGTAAAGAACAGTAAATTGCTCTCTCCCTGTGGCAGATACTTGCACATATCCCCCACTCTTGCTGCAGGTCTCATGGGATCCAGCCCCTTGCTAGCTTACTGGTGACAGAAAGGGACATAAAAATTTTCTTCCCCAAGACTAGGGGTGGGCATGACCAATCGCTGATCATAGCTTTTGATTAGCAACTTCAGAGTACTGGGGTCCTAGCTCTAAGGGTGGCCCTTGTTTCAACCCCCCCAGACAGAGGCAGTGGTGGCAGTTGTATCAACCCATGAAAGACAAAGGTCTTGAGGGAGGAGACTATGCTTAAGCAGGTCTACAGGGAACAGTTAGTTGAAGGGCTGCATTCGCTGAGCAGGTAAAGAAAGCTCAGCTTTAGGAAGCCATGAAAGAAGTTCTTGGAGCCCTTCATGTTCCCCCATCAGGATATATTAGAGCTGTTCTGTGTACCTTCATTGGTTTCCTGAGCCTGTTTTGGCTGGGAAAGACTGACTTGGGAAAGTCCTCTCTGGTATGCCCCTCTCCCAGAATTTGCCCTCCAGGCAAAAACACCTTGAGGTAACTAGAGGAGTGTAAGAAACTATAGAGACGACAGTGTGGGGCAAAGGCTTGCAGGCTTTAAACATGGAAGAAAGGGAAGTCTGTCTCCTGGGAAACAGAGAGGACAGCCAAACTCCTACAAATAGGAGAACTACAAAACAACTAACAATCAAAAGCCCAGACAAGACACAGGCTCAGAAAGACAGGGAAAACCCTGCATACTGCATTTGCCTTGGGCAGACCTTCCTGAGAGAAGGCCTAAAGCTCAAGAAAATCTCTATCTTCTCCCCAGCAGATATAAAATCAAGAAATAGATATCCTGAGGAGTAAATCCCAGAATTAATTTTAATATTAATATTTTAATTATAATATTTTAATATTTTTAAATGTATAGTGTACAACAAAAGAGTACAAGACAAAGAAATAGTAAACAATGGCCAATCTAAAGAATAAAGATAAAAATCCAAAAAAAACTAACAAAAGACCAAAATGTGGACATACCGAAAAAAGCCTTTAAAAAATGATCTTAAAAATGTTCAAAGAGATAAAGGAAAATATAGAGGTGGAACTAAATGATATCAGAAAAATAATGATTGAGCAATATGAGAATCTTAGTAGAGACAGAAATTTTAAAAAGGAAGCAAACAGAACTACTGGAGTTGAAGAATACAATAACTGAAATGAAAAATTCCCAGGTAGGTTTCAAGAGCAGATTGGATGTGGCAGAAGAATCAGTGAACTTAAAGACAAAGACATTTGAAATGAATGAGGCAGAGGAGCAAAAAGAAAAAAGAATTATAAAAAGCAAAAATAGCCTAAGATACCTCTGGAACAGCATCAAGCATACCAATATACTCATTATAAGAATCCCAGAAAGAGAACAAAGAGAGAAGGGGGAAGAAGGAACAGTCAAAGAAATAATGGTAGAGAACTTCCTAAACTTAGCAAAAGACACAACTATATACAACCAAGAAGCTCAGAGACCCAAATATATGCTGTCTGCAAGATACTCATCTTAAAGTCAAAGATACAAGTAGGTTGAAAATGAAAGGATGGAAATATATATATTTATACCATGGAAGTAGTAACCAAAAGGGACCTGGGGTAGCTATACCAATATCAGATAAAATAGACTTTAAGATAAAAATAGTTACAAGGGACAAAAACAGTCATTATATACTGATAACAAGGATATTTCAACAAGAAGATATAACAATTATAAATATATCTGCACAGAACAGCAGAGCCCCCAAATATATGAAGCAGTTCTAACAAATTTGAAGGGAGAAATTGATGTTTCTACATTAATAGTAGGAAACTTTAAAACACACTGTCAAAAATGAATAGAATATATAGTCAGAAGATCAATAAGGAAATACAAGACTTGAAAGATATTCTAAATCAACCAGACTTAACAGACATCTATAAAAGACCACACAACAACAGAATACACAATCTTCTTGAGTGTGCATTGATCATTCTCTGGGATAGACCATATGTTAAACTACAAACAAGTCTCAATACATTTTTAAAAATTGAAATAAAATAATGTATATTCTCTGAACACAGTGGAATGAAGCTAGAAATCAATAACAGAGGGAGAAATGGAAAATTCATAAATATGTAGAAATTAAACATACTGTTAAACAATCAGTGGGTTAAAGAGGAGCTCACAAGTCAAATTGGGAGACATTCTGAGGTCAATGAAATGAAAATACCACATACCAAACTTATGGGATGCTGTGACGGCAGTGCTGGAGGGAAATTTATACATCTCAATTCTTCCATTAAAAAAGAAGATTTCATTAATAATGAATGATACAGGTAATAAGGACATCTTTTGATGTACCAGACTCTCTTATACCTGCATTACTTATTTTAATCTTCATAGCCTCCCTATGATGTAAGTATCATTTTAAAAAGAAAAAAAATAAGGTTCAGAGATATTAAATGACTTGTACAAGGTCACACAGTGAAAATATGGCAGAGTGGATTTGAATTCAGGTCTGTCTGATGGCAGAGTCATGCCCTTAGCTACTCCTCACCACTGTCATAGCAAGTGCTCAAGACACTTGTTTAATGAATGATGCAATGTACCATCATATGTGGCTTATAATGAGGACTTTACTTTAGAGCCATTCATCCCTGCTAGGCTTGGAGCTGCCCATCTCAGTCAACTTAAAACCGTCCATGCCATCCTGGCTTAGACCATTCATCCTAGCTTGGCTTAGAACCCTCCATCCCAAATCAGCTTGGAGCCGCTACATCCCAACTCAATTTGGAGTCATTCACCTGGCTGTAATCCTATCCCAGCTTAGGTTTGCCTGCCTCAAACCTCAAATATACATCCCCCTTTACCTTAAAAGGCTGCCCTTCACCTGTGGCTGGGTTCAAAATTTTATATGGAACGATAAGGGACCCCAAATAGCTAAAGCCATCTTCATAAAGAAAAGTAAAGTTGGATGACTCACACTTTCCAATCTTAAAATTTATTACAAAATCACAGTAATCAAAACAGCATGGTATTGGTACAAATACAGACATATAGACCAATGGAATAGTATTGAGAGCTCAGAAATCAACCCTTGCATTTATGGCCAACTGATTTTTGACAAAGGGCAAAGACCATTGACTTGGGAAAGAATAGTCTCTTCAACAAATGCTGCTGGGACAACTGGATCTCCGTTTGCAAAGAAAGAAGGAAGATCCCTACCTCATACCTTATACAAAAAATCAACTCAAAATGGATCAAAGACCTAAATATAAGAGCCAGAACTATTAAACTCCTAGAAGAAAACATAAAGAAGCATCTTCAGAACCTTGAGTTAGGTGATGGACTTCACGCCCAAACACAAGCAACAAAACAAAATAGATAAAGTGAACCTTATCAAAATCAAAAACTTCTGTGCCTGAAAGGACTTTACCATGAAAGTGCATGGCCACCTACCCAATAAGAGAAAATATTTGGAAACCACATATCTGGCAAGATTTAATATCCAGAATTTATAAAGAAATGCTTCAAATTAATAACAAAAAGACAAAAGAATCACTAATATGAACTAATTATAATGAGCAAACTCAGGGAGTTAAAATCTAGAGCATAGGTTACCAGGAAATAGAAAGAGGGTAGAGAATGGGCAGATGATATTTAAAATGTACAGAATGTTGGATAAGATTGATTGTCAAGGTTCAGAAATGAATAGAGGTGATGGTAGCACAATACTGTAAGTGTAATTAACAATGCTGATTGTGAGTATGGTTAAAAGGTGAAGTCTAAGGTTATGTATATCGCTAGAAGAAAAGCTAGAGGATAAAATATGGGACTAGTATAACATAGTGAAACCTGTTTTGGACGATGGCTGTGGTTAATTGTTACAGATATAAGTTCTTACATAAACTACAACAAGTGTACATCAGTATTACATATGTTAACAATAGGGTGATATATGGGAAAAAATACAATTAATGCAAACTAAGGAATATAGTTAACAGTAACAGTGTAATATTCTTTCATCAATTCTAACAAAGGTACTATACCAAAGCTAAACATCAATAATAGGGAGTAAAAGGGGTAAATGGATTTGTTTTTCTTTTTGAAGCAATGAGAATGTTCTTAAATTGATTGTGGAGATGAGGTGTAACTATGTGATTAAATCAATAGCCATTGATTATAAGCTTTGGATGGATTGTATGGTGTGTGAATAAAATTATTTTTAAAAACTGAGCAAAGACTTGATTATAGGTCTCTCCAAGGAGATTTATAAACGGCCAAAATACACATGAAAAGATGCTCAGCATCATTAACCATCAGGGAAATGCAAATAAAAACCACAATGAGATACCATTTCATACCCATTAGAATGGCTGCTATTCAAAACAAACAAAAAACAAAAAAATAGCAAGTGTTGGAGAAGATGCAGAGAAATAGGAACAGTCATCATTGCTGTTGGGGTTATAAAATGGTGCAGCCACAATGGAAGACAGTTTGGTGTTCCTCAGAAAGCTAAGTATAGAACTACCATATGACCCAGCAATCCCACTACTAGGTATACCCAAAGGAATTGAAAGCAGGGACTTGAACACATATTTGCACACCAACATTCATAGAGGTATTATTCACAATTGCCAAAAGATGGAAGCAACCAAAGTGTCCATCAACCAAAGAATGGAAAAATAAAATCTAGTATATACATACAATGGGATATTACGCAGCTATAAAAAAAATGAAGTTCTGATAAATGCAACATCATGGATGAACCTTGAAGACATTACATTGAGTGAAGTAAGCCAGATACAAAAGAACAAATATTGTATTACCTCACTGATTTGAAATAATTAGAAAAAGCAAACTCATAGAGTCAGAATCTAGATTATAGGTTACCAGGGGACAGGGTGGTGATAGAGAATAGGAAGTTAAGGCTTAAAACATACAGGTTCCTATTTGGAATGATGGAAATGTTTCTTTTTAATTTATGGTAATGATGTTAACTATGTTCACAATGGCAGCGCAACATTGTGAACATAATTAACAGCATGGAAATATATATTTGAATGTGATTAAAGGGGGAAATGTTATATATATGTTATTTTAAAAAAATACATGGAGGGGAATGCAAGTGTAGTTCAGTGGTAGAATTCTCGCCTGCCATGTGGGAGACCCAGGTTCAATTCCCGGTCCATGCACTTCCCAAAAAACAAACAAACAAACAAAAATTCAACAAATGGTGCTGCAATAACAGGATAACTCACATGGAAAAATAATGAAATGTGACCCTACCACACAGCATTAAAAAAAACATACATGGGGCGGCTGCTGTGGCTCAGCAGGCAGAGCTCCGACCTGCCATGCTGGAGGTCTGGAGTTCGATCCCTGGTGCCTCCTGCCCATATGCAAATTAAAAAAAAAAAATTAAAAAAAAAACATACATGGAACTACACTACACAAACAGCGAATCCTAAGTTAAAATCTGGGCTATAGTTATTAGTACAATTATAAAAATATGCTATCAATTTTAACAATTGATACAATACAAGATTTTAATAAATAGCATAGTATATGGGAATCCTCTATTTCACGCATGATTGTTTACTAAACCCACAATTTCTCTAATACAGAAAAATATTGCAAAGAAAAGACAACTCAATTTAACAATGCGCTAGGGCTCTAAACAAATTTTTTTCTCCAAAGAAGATATACAGAGAGGGTAAGTTTTAACAAATGGGTATGATTGCTGAATTATTATATTGATATTTCTTTTAGTCTCCAATATCTTAGAGCAGCTAGAAGTAAAAACCTAAAATTGTGAAAATTGTAACCCATACCAAACTCTGAAAGCTATTCTACAACTAATTGTTGCAATGTGCTTTGAAATTTATTGCTTTTTTCTATGTATGTTATTTTTCACAAAAAAGAAAAAATAAGCCGATTGTGATGATAAATTTACAGCTATGTGATGATATTGTGAACCATTATATGTGCTTTGGATGATTACATGGAATGTAAATATATAATATATATTAATAAAAATAAATAATTAAAAAAGATGAAAGGAGAAGGTGGAGTTATAAGAGAAGATAGGGCCAAGGACACAAACAGACATTTACACACCAATGTTTATAGCAGCATTATTAACAATTACCAAAAGATGGAAACAGCCAAAATGTACATCAACAGAGAGTTGACTAAACAAACTGTGACATTTACATAAGATGGAATATTATGCAGCTGTAAGACAGAATAAAGTTATGAAATATGTAACAACATGAATGGACCTTAAGGACATTATGCTGAGTGTGATTAGCCAGAAACAAAAGGACAAATACTATATGGTCTCACTGATATGAACTGACATTAGTGAATAAACTTGGAATATTT
>PVIY010049252.1:0-16830 GCA_004026745.1 Myrmecophaga tridactyla | reverse complement strand
CAGGAAAACACTTACTTACCTCCATTGTGCAGTAATGGTCATATTTCCCCTTGATGGTCAGTGTCAATCACCACAGACAGAACAGTGACCCACTGTTGTGCCTGTTGATTCAGTGGCATGAGAAGCCCAAGTAGCCAGTTGGCCTACTTAACCATGGAATCATTGTTGTGTCTCCTGGTAGGAGCACACTCTTCCTATTGGAACAAAGACATGCATACCAGCAGAGCTTAAGGCTTCAGGGACAGGAAGTAAAAGTTTTCCAAATTGATCACTAGGGGTGATAATCCATACTGACACTCCCATTTCCATCACATGATTCCTGACACGCTATATCTTGCCAATGGGATAAACAGCACCATACAGTGGATGCTGTTTCAGTGCACACACAGCTTTACGGAGAACATTGCCAATGCACAGAAAGATTTGATATCCAGTTCAATCATAATTGGGAATTCAAAATGCATTTCCACTGTTCTAGCAAACCAGCTGCATCTGCATGATGGGGAAAATGGTAGGACTAAAGAATTCCCTGAACATGTGCCCATTCCTGCACTTCCTTTGCTGTGTAGTGGGTTCCTTGATCTGAAGCAGTGCTGTGTGGAAGATCATGATAGTGGATAAGCATTCCTTATGTCCCCTGAGGTAGATTTTGCAGAATCATTACATGCAAGGAAGGCAAGCCCATATACACGGTATGTGTCTATTCCAATTAGAAAAATTGCTGCCTCTTACATGATGGAATTAGTCCAATATCATCAACGTGCCACCACGTAGTAGGTTGATCATCTTGGAGAATGCCACCATATTGGGGACGGAGTGTGGGTCTCAGCTACTGGCAGATTGGGCACTCAGCAGTGGCCATAGCCAGGTCAGCCTATATTATTACAGGTTGGTGAGCCTCTGCTTAACCTCCATCCCTAAATCCAGACCCACTTGGTTAATGAGCCCATTCAGCAATGACAGGCATAACTGAGGAAAGAGGTTGACTTGTATCCACAGGATGGGCCATCTTATTCACATGAATGTTAAACCTTCCTCTGCTGAATTCACCATCTCAGGGCACAGATTTTGGACAGAAATATCTTCATATGCTTTGACAACTTTAAATGCTCTATGTACAGAACTCTTCCCTAGACCTCTTTTTCACCAATTTTCCAATCGTGCTCCTTCCAATTCCCTGACCATCAACCCATACCATTAACAAAAGGCCATGGGTCCACATGAAAATGCACCACTGACCAGTACTCCTTCTAAGCAAAATGGCCAAGCATGTTCATTGCTCAAAATTCTTCCCACTGGGAGGATTTCTCCTCACCACTATCTTTAAGGACATCCCAGAATGGGATTGTAGTGCTGCAGCTGTCCAATTTCAGCTGTTCCTGTATATTGTGCAGAACTATCTGTAAACCAGGCCCACATTTTCTTTTCCTCAGTCAACTGACTGTAAGGAACTTTCATGAGGCCATAGCTCTGATATGGGAAAGAGAAGGTACTGTAACAGGCATGTGGGCATAGCTGTTGAGCCACTTCCTCAAGTAACTTACTTGTACTTTCAGGACCCTTTCAAGCCCTATCTCTTACATACAGTTTCCACTTTATGATGGAATGCTGTTCTACATGCTCAACTTTATGGCTTGGTGGGTCAGAAAATGCCAAGTTCATGATAGGTAATTCAAGTCCATTGGTAACTTGGTGGCCCATGATTGAGCATTCAGTTTCTAATAAGTCCCAATAGCAACCTGATAGTGGGTTCTCAGAAAGGAATTAGTTATCTGCATTTGTTGGTAAGGCTTTGCTACAAAATTATAAAGGTCTGTGTTATGATTCTCTTCCCAGTTCTGTCAAAGGCTACAGAGAATATCACTATCTGCCAGTGACACTTTCAGCACCATTGGATCTGTCAAATCATATGGCCCAAGTGAGAGAACATCCTGCACAGGAGCCTGAACATGTCACAGAGTCTCCTTTTGATCCAATCCCCACTCAAAAGTAGCAGTTTTTATTGTCACTCACTAAATAGGCCTGAGTAGCACATCCAAATGAGGAGTATGTTTCTCCAAAATCCATACAGGCCATCTAGGCATTTTGTCTATTTTTAAGTCATAGGAGGGGCCAGATGCAACAGCTTATCATTCATCTTAGAAGGGGCATCTTGACATGAACTGCACCACTGGACACCTAGACATTTCACTGAGGTGGGAGGCCCCTCTATGTTTGTGGGATTTATCTCCCATTCCCTGACTCACAAATGTGTTTCCAATAAGCCTAGAGTAGTTGCTACTTCTTGCTCACTAGGTCCAATCAACATGATGTCATCCATATAATGGACTAGTGTGATGTCATATGTGAGGGAGAATTTGTAAATTTCCCTGATGGTAAGATTGAAACAGAAGCTTGGATGGCTTGATGCACCCCCTGATGCAAGACCCTGAAAGTATTCTTCTCGTCTTGCCACCTGAATGCAAATAGTTTCAGGTGGGCCTTGCTGACAGCTGTTGAGAAAAAGCATTTCCCAGATCAATAGCTGCATACCAGGTGTCATTTGATGTGTTGTTTTGCACAGCAAAGATTACACATCTGGAACAGCAGCTGCAATTGCAGTCACTACCTGGTTAAATTTGTGGTAATCCAATGTTCCCCTCCAAAACCTATAAGTTTTCTTTTCTTTGCTTTGCTTCATCTTTTGGGCCCATCTGCTTTCTAGACAGGCCAAATTGGAGAGTTGAACGGGGATGTGGTGGGAATCACCACCCATGCATCATTCAAGTCCTTAAGAGTAGAACTAAACTTTGCAATCCCTACAGGAATATGTTACTGCATGTGAATTAATATTTTGCTAGGTAGGAGCACTTCTAGCAGCTTCCTTTTGGCCTTTCCTCCCATAATAGCCCTTGCTCCATGAATGAGACAACCAAAGTGGTGATTCTGCCAGTTGCTGAGTATGGTGATTGCAATTACGCATCCTGAAACTAGGAAATTAACAAAGAATAGATATTGGTAGCCACTGGCACCACTGTGAGATGTTCTGGCAGTTCTGATTCAGCTAGTTTTTGGTAACTACATTGTCATGACTGAAATAGTTTACTCTTCCAGCACGGAATCCATTAATTGATTGAGAGAGCTGCTGGGGTATCTTCACTTATGGACATGCGATAAGCACTGTGTGTGTTTTCATGATTGCTGTAAGAAATAACCACAATAATTTGCAGCATGCATATAAACTCCTTATTTTCATGGCAGTCAGAATTCTAAATTACTTTCACTGTTGCAAGGGCAAAGGTCTGCCTTGCCTCGCTCTCCCTGCAGGATATATGGAAGAATATGTTTCCTTGACTTCGAGTATGGGAAGATATATTTCCTGCATTCCTTGGCTCATGTCTGACATGTGATATAAACAGTAAGCATGCCACACACTACAGGATTATGAGAGAGAGGGAAAGAAGAACAGCCAAAAAAGAGTGGTGGCAAAATACAAGTCACAGTTAAGGGAAAACTGCCTCCCAGATTCCAGTGCAGGAAGGAGGGATTTAGAGACAAGTGTGTCTGCCCTGGAAGCACGGGGTAGACCTGCCCTCCCTGTGAGGACCTCAGGGAAGATTTGCCTTCAGAAGCCTGTGGCCGTGCAGGGACCATAAACAGTGTGTCAAGTTCCTTCATGTGACATTACCTGCTTCAAAGAAAACTATCACAGAGAGTTTAAAATTCTATTTATGGAATAATTTGATGATTTTAGGGAAAAGAATACGTGGCAAGTTATTGATTGGTACAAGCATAAAAATCAAAAGGTAATTGTTAAATATCAAAGGAATCAAGAATGCTATCTATATAACAATGATAAATTGCAGCCTGTTATCTTTATATGATAAATCAAATAATATACAATGAAAGTCAGTGTGTGTGAGTGTGAGATAATGATGACATTTTATGTAATGGACTCATATAAGGGTCTTAATTTAAGTGCAGTGTCCTGGACTTTGATGCCACATGACAGGAAAGGATTGAATGGAGTCACTTGGAAGCTGTTCCTTGGGAGGGCCAGGCTTTCCTTTCATCCTCATTCCTCTGAGGATATGGGGCTCTTATGACAATGGGTTGGGGATTATTGGTCTGAACATTTCAGAAATGTGAGTTAAATGGAAAGAAATGAAATCACAGGGAAAGTATCTGCAAGTTTTTTCCACATTTTCAGGCACATTCAGAAGATGGGGAAATTCCCCAAATATACATAAAATGTTATGAAAAATATATGTATGTATTAAAATATGCACCAGTAACATAAAGAAACCTTTTCTGAATTTGAATGTTATATTTATCATAGCAATGATATAAAAGATGCAATGAGTGTTTTGGGAGGTACTTATTGTGAAACAAGAAGAGGGAAACCCAGGCAAAGCTGCAATGGTCCCTCTATACCCTCTGCTGGTCATGAGCACCTCCTGCAGACCAGCCTCCTGTTTTCTGCAGGGGAGGTTTGTGTCTGGGCTTGCACTGACTTCCCCTCACTGTGTCTCTCGCACAGTAATAGGTGCCCATATCCTCAGTGCTCAGGCTGTTCAGCTTCAAATAAACTTCCTTCTTGGAGGTGTCCCCGGAGATGCTGAGTAGGGACTGAAGAGCTGGGTTCTTTCTTGTATCTCCATCATAATAGATGACACCAACCCACTCTAGTCCTTTTCCTGGAGCCTGGCGGATCCAGTGCACACTATAGTCAGTTAAAGAGAGTCCAGAAACAGTGCAGGTGAGGGACAGGGTCTGCGATGGCTTCACCAGTCCAGGTCCTGACTCCCGCAACTGCACCTGGGAGAGGACACCTGGGAAAAAGTAGAAACACAGTGAGTCATGTTCTCATTTCCATCCCCCCATCACCTTCATATCTGAGTCCCTGAGACACTCACATCTGGGATCTGCCACCAGAAGGAAGAAGAACCCTAAGAGTCCCATGTTCATTTTGATGATGTCCGTGATGCTCAGGGAATCTTATCCAAAACGAGGAAGAACCTGAATTTAAGTAAATGTGGGCTTTGGGTTCATCTCTTTTCTGAAGTGGTGATTTGCATTTGGGAGGTGACTCTGTATGTAAAATGAAAGCAAATAAAGGGAGGTCCTTTTATCAGGGCACATTAGGAAGAGGATATTGGAAGAGGCCTGGGAGAAAAGAATCTGCTACCTGGAGTCTCCTTATTTATCACTTGTTCCCTTAATTTCAGACAGGAAAAGTGTTTAATGGGAGATCAAAGGGGCCTAGGATCAATACAGGCTCTGGGAATATGGTCCCAGTGCCCCTACTCCCTGGGATACATATACACACATATACATACAGGAACATATTTCTGCATGTGCTTATGTACATTTATGTTCTATACGTATGGAATATGTAATATAAAATATGATTGTATTAGCTCTCAGTGCTCATTTTCAGTGGAGGGAAGGATGCTTGATGTCACTGTCTCCAGTTTGTTGAAATCATTCCTCAGTCATAACTTCGTATCTAAAATTTTAGTAAGTTGTCAGTGCTTTTTACAGTCTGCCATGGGAAGCAGAAAGGACCTGTGTGTTCACAAACTTCTCACAACCATCATTGCTGAAGCACCAGTTCACCTGGCCCTTCCCTGACACATCACACCAGTGCATAGAGTGAATCAAAATCACTTACCTCTGCTTCCTTCACCTGAATATTGACTGGTTTTGATTCACTCATCTCTAATATGTCTGTCTAACTTACCATATCTTGAAAACAACTTGAAAGCAAATTGCAAACTGGATATTCAGAAATTTTATTTAATGATTAAATAATAAATAGGGCAGTTAATAATCTCTAGCCTGGTTCCTAGCTATTAACACAGCAATATGATGTGAAAAAGGTGTAACCTGCATATGAAAATCACCAATAATTTTGGCAAGAGTCTAGACAAAGGACATCATCATATGTAATGTTCCAAAATTAGGATCTGATGCATGAGACATTTAGAAATTTCATGGATGCAGGTGCTCTGGTGGGGGGTGGCAGCAGGAAAATATAATCGACATACGAAGTAAACTTGGTCAATATGAACACACTGAAGGGAAGATATGTTTTTCATATGTGACTTGCTTCCCCTTCCCCCTGTTTGGTGCATTGACTGTAAGGTTGGCATTTGGTTACATTAATTCATGTGGATGACTTTCTGTACATAGTGATTTTTGTGTAACTCTATAGCTTTTATTTATTGGTGACAAAATAGACAAATTAATTATCTGCATGAACATACATGGTCATTTCCATTTCCACATGAGTCCTTGAAAGGAAAGAATTCAGGTGTCAATTCAGTTGGGGAGTGAGGATATCACCTCCACATTTCTCAGGAGCTTGGGAAAGCCACTGCCTGAGTGACAACTTGAGATCCAGAGAAAGGGTCTGATCTTTGGAATGTAGAGGACAGTGCCACACCATCCGTTGTCAGGGAACAGAAGGGGCAAATTCAGGTGTGATAAAGATTACAGGAAAGAAAATAGATTATCAGATAAATGGACAATCAGATCAATGCTAGGTCTGAAGTACACATCCTAGTCTGAGAAGGGCTGTGAGTTGAAATCTACTACAATCTAGAGCCTGGAATAGCATAGCTCATAGTTCATATGAATCCAAAAGTGCATCCCAATGCCTAATCTTTCTCTCATCTCAATGTAAAAGACTCACCAGGTTGCCTTGAGCTACTCAGAATTCTGAAGTGGAAAAATATTGGCAGACTCATTTCTGCTTTCATGAGGAAGAGCTGACTGATTTGGCTGTGACTGAACTTCCACATAATGCAACAAGCAAAGTTTCTAATTCATGTATCAGTGATAGGAACAGAAACATCAATGTAGAGATGCTCTCTGGGGAATCCATTCACTTGAGAGTAAACCCCAGACCCTGCAAGATACCAGCCCTTAATCCCCTCTCCCCCTGTTCTTCAGACTGATCCTTGTGCTAAGGGATCATGAGCGTCCCCTGCCACCACCCCATGGGGAGGTTTATGTCTGGGTTAGCACTGCCTCCTCCTCACTGTGTCTCTCATGCAGTAACATTTGGATATCTCAGGCATCGTGGTGTTCATTTGCAGATTCAGCTAATCCTTGGCATTGCCCCTGCCAAGGGAGCTAGGGAACCTGCCCTACACAGAGCCTGCATAGTACATGCAACCTCCACAACCACCTACAATAGACCCTCTCCATCCCCTTCCCTGTTCCTGCCTGAAGGAGGGCACATCAGTAAGAGTGAAACCTAAGGCAGTACAGCAGTGCTGCAGAAAATATCTGAACTGTCCCATGTTCTCCCCAGAATCCACCAGCTGCATTTCATGCAAAACTCCTGAAAACAAGCATTATAATTTCATGGATACATACACACACACGCATGTGCACACAGATGTATTTACACCACAACATCTCTTCCTAAAAAATGTTGCCATGGAATATTGACAAAAGAAAAGCTCAGCTCAGCACACATGTCGTGCTGCCTCAGCTTCCTCAGCACCAAGCAAAGAAGGGGGAGAACGCGGACACAGAGGAGGGCACTTCTCTGCCAAAACTCTGGGAAATGGAACTGTGATTGTTTCCTGGAACAGGTGGAGGAGCCCATTTGTATGTCCATCTCCTCATAAGGCACATCAGCTCCCTCCCATTATTGCATCTTTGAAGTATTAATGGAGGGGCAGACAATTGGTTCTTTTTCTCCACCTTGTTGATGCCATTCCTCAGTTGTAACATCATGTATGAAATTGTAGTAAGTTATCAGTTTTGATCGCTATTTCCCTTAATATAATTAGTAGTATTACCCACTGTGAGATCCAGAAAGGAAGTCGGTGTGTTCTCATCTCTCACCACCAAACTTGCACTCTACCATGTGCCCTCATCCTGTACTAACATGTCATACCTGGGCAAGGAACGGTAGTCAACCCCACTCATCTTTGGTTTCCTCACCTGAGATTCACCTGTTTTGATCCAGTCTTGTCTGAAAAATGCCTTTCTAACCTCTCATATTATGAGTAGAATTAAAAGCGAAATATTGCAACCTGACTACTCAATAACATCAGTTAAAGATTAAATAATAAATATGGCAAGAAATTTACCTCTTGCCCGGTTTTGAGTTGGCAGGTCAGCAACTTGAGGTGAAAAGAGTTTTGCTTGAAATTTGTAATCCCTGATGATTGTTGCAGTATGTATAGATAAAGAAGAACATCCTAAAAAATGCTCCAAGGTTAGGACCTTGTACATGAGGCATTCAGAAAGTCAATGGATGGAGGTGCTCTGGGTAGGCGTAGGAGGGTAGGAAGCAAGAAAATGAAATCCACATGTTCAAAAAGTTTTGTCATGGTGAGATCACGGTGTTAAGGTTGAAAGTGCATATTTCATGGTTGCATATATTCACATCTGTTGTTAGGTGCATTAATTGTGAGAATGTCATTTTCTTGCATTAATTCATGTGGATGAACTGCTCTTCTCTTTTTGGTTTTTTTAACATGGGCAGGCAGCACGAATAAAACCAGACAGGTGAGAATTCTGCAACTGAACCACCATTGCCCACGCTAAGCTGCTTTTTATATCTTTGTTTCAGGTAACTTTATAGCTTTCATTAATCAAGAACATAACATTCATATACGATTTTCTCCCAACACCAATACCTGCATAGACACAAATGGGCATTTGCATTTACTGCATGAGTTCACATTCAGAAATCAGAGTAATGTCCCAATTAGTGGTGAGTGAGGATGTCTCCTCCGCATTTCTCAGGTTCCTGCATGAGCCACATCCAGCACTAAAAACTGATCACCAAGTGAAGGACCTGAGGTTTAGAAATTGGACCAGAGGTCCCACATCAACCATAGTGAGGGAGAAGAAAGAACAAAGGGAGAGGAGAGGAAAATTGATGGTGAAGAAAAAGGATAATTAGCAAGTAAATAATAAGGTCACTGCTGAGATTGATGTACAACCTTCTGTGTGAGTAGGAGGGCAGTTTGAAATCAATCAAAACCTAGATACTGAAATAGCCATTTTCTTGCTGTTAAAGCAAATCCCACAGACCACATTTGGGGAACGTTACTAGGTGACCTGCCTTCCTTCTCACTAGGAAATGGTCACCTGGTTGCATTGAGCTCTTCAGGATTCTGAACCTGGGTATCACTGGCAGAACCATTGCTGTAATTTAGAGGGGCATCTGGTTGTTTTTGCACATGATTGGTCTTCCTCTAATTTCACCAAACTTTTCTAATTCATGACATCACTTTTAGGCACAGGGAGGAAATTCAGAAATGCTCCCTGAGGAAACAGCTAGCTGGAGAGGAAGCCCCGGAACCTGACAAGACACCAGCCCTTCACCACTTTCCCATACCTGCTCCCACAGCTGATCCTCATGCTCAGTGGGTCCTGAACATGCCTTTCTGGTCACTCCATGAGAGTTGCATATTTTAATAATCCTTTCTGGCTTGTCACCATGCCTCTTGCATAAATAAATGGCTGTGTCCTTAGTTCCCAGACTGTTGATTTGCAAAAACAATTTTTTGTGGGGTTTTTTTTGGGTGTTGTTCCTAGAGGTGGTGAATTGTCTCTTCCTGGTGGCTGTACACTTAATTCTTTCATGTTCACCCTCAGTACATGAGACCAACCCCATACCTGGAGCCTATTGACCAAGTACCTTGGATACTCATTAAAGGTGCCTCCTGATGTTATTCAGGAGAGGCACAGAGACTCTGAGTTCTATCTTACAGGGCCCTCAGAGTCCACCAGCTGTAATTCAGACAGTACACCTGCAAACAGAATTTCAAAGTTACATAGCACATACTTACAGACACACACAGAAACAAACACAAATGACACACCTATTCACAGTTTAGCAATACGAGATTCTCAATAAAATTATCATGGCACATTAAAAGAAGAAACTCCAGTAAGCACATGTAACTTTCTTCCTCCTATTCCTCAGTCCTGGGCACAGAATAGGGAGATCACACACTCACATGGGAGTGGGCTCCTGTCGCAGAGCTGCAGGGCCTGGTCATGAACTGATTTCAGGACTAGAAGGACATGTCCCATTTGCATGTCAGTCTCCCAACTGGGAACATAAGCTTCCTATCTACAGCTGAACCTCTCCTCTGGTCTTGTTTCTCTGCACCCATGGCTATCTGAAAATAATCAGTGAGAAATCATTGATATTGACTGCATGGGAGAGGATTTCAGTCTTAGAAACAGTGCAGTGTTTTCTTTTCCTGTGCATACTGGATGTATTATCTAAATATATACTGGATGTATTTTTGAAAGGGAAAACATATCGACAAGTTTAAGGCCAGGCTCCAGGTCCTTGGAGAAGACCCTGGCTCTTCATGGGCCTGGAGTAGCAGAGAGCTCCCCTTCACTATCATCACTAGTTCTCAGGTCCAGAGAACATGGGAGATAGGACAATGTTGTCTTTGTAGCACCCACACGGTCCAGATAACACTCATGGTATTCTATCTTCCAACCTGCTGTTTACAAGAATCAGGATCTTAATGCTCTGGACATCTGTGTGTCA
Source organism: Myrmecophaga tridactyla (assembly GCA_004026745.1). Classification (NCBI taxonomy): domain Eukaryota; kingdom Metazoa; phylum Chordata; class Mammalia; order Pilosa; family Myrmecophagidae; genus Myrmecophaga; species Myrmecophaga tridactyla. Next base: position 6,305 of record PVIY010049252.1, on the reverse strand, counting down.
GGGCTCATGCCAGCTGCTCCAAGACAGGAGAATTATAATCTGTATCATTCACTCCCACAGAAAAGTTGCCCAGTAACTTGGCTGAATGCTTTCTCTCAATTCCCAGAAAAATGCACATCCGGAGGGATTAGTTCTTCTGTGGAGAATAATGTGTTGTCTGGGATGTGCTGCCTGGAAGTATTGATACTGTGGAACCGAACAGCCTCCTAACAAGCAGGCAGGCCATCTCAGAATCCTTGGAGTCCACCTCACCCTCCATTCCTCCTACCTTCTGTAGTGGTGATTCTCATCCAGTTACTCAAGTTCCCTGGAGATTTTCATCACAGACACGATGACCTTGGATTCTGACCTGGGTGGGGTACATGCTACATCTGTGAGAATCACCCAGTGCAGACAGACTGCTTTCCTGTGAGTCTTGGCTGCATGTGATGGGGGATCTCTGTGATGTGTGGTAAAATGTTTATCCACAATGTCCCAAATCCCCCACAAGTCTGGTGATCTGATGGAGTTTTGCTCCACCTCCAAGACACTTGTCTGCATTCCAAGTACCTGATGTGGGTCGACATGGACAGGGTGGATGTCATCTTGTTGTCCTCTGGTCCTGGCTTGCACACCTTGTCTGGCTCTGTCTAGATTGAAACTGATGCAAGGCAAAACCTACTGGTCACTCTGGTGTTTTGTCTTCATATCTGTGAGGCCAACCCTGATTCCCCTGCTGCATTTGTCCACCATAATCAATATGAAGTCATTTTTACTACTCGCCAACTAAGGCTGAGCATTATAAAGAATGCCAAGGCTGGTTCTCCTCTCCTCGAGATGCAGGGTCAGCAAATGGAGGAAGCATATTTAAAGTCTGTCCAATATACATTAAGTTTGCGGGTTGGTGATCAGGGAAATAGATTTTCCAAGAGCATATATGCGGTTCCTGGCAGAGCTGGGGGACAATGATGCCATTTGGGACAATATGATCCCTTACTATGCTATAGCATTTGAATAAATACTTATAACCCATGATCTTATATCATCAATACACATGCAAAGATAACACATGTTGGGGAAACAAGTGATACCACCATTTTGCAGGCATAAAATTTCATGTGGATGTGTGGAAATTTTGGACAAATTACCCAAAGGCAACTGTCTGGTGAAAGTGACATTGGATCTGGTTTGTGTAGCCCAGCACTGGACACAGACTTTCCCATTATCCAGTTCCAGAAAAGAGTGGAGCATGCCTAAGGAGATGACCAGCATCCCTTTTTGTGTAATCATAACATCGTGTCATTTGTCTGCATTCTAGTGTTTACCTAAAGGCTGCAGAGAGAGTCAGGGTTCATCCAGATATATTTAAAGGAATCTCTGCCTTTGGATAGGACATTATGTATCTTTCTATCCTTCCATTCTATTAGTCCATTTGTTTGTTGTAGAAGCATTATTGAAATATAATTTGTATATAATATTCACATTTTCTAAGTATACAATTTGATAAATATTTACTTACTGCATATATTAAATATATATTTTTATATTATAGGTATATATGTTTGATCTGAAACCATCACTACAAACCAAATAGTGAACTCCTAAAGTCCTTCTGTAGCTAATACTATTGCCCCTTTACTTTTCTCAAGGCAACAACTGAGCTTCATTTTATAATAGTCTTACTGATACATATATAAATCATATACAGTAAGATTGACACATTTAAAATAATATAATTCAAACGTTTTATTATATTCAGAAATATGTGGCACCATCACCAGTGTCACTATTAGAATGCCATCATCACTTCTAAATCAAGCAATATAACCTCTAGATAGCAATGTTCTATCCATCAACTTCCTATCAAGATATAATTAACAAATTATTCTGCTCTATAAATTTTGATATGTTCAGATTTAACATGAAATACTCACAAATTAGTTCATCATATCTGATTGTATTATTTCACTTACCATAATGTTCCCAAGAGACATTAATATAGTATCAAGTATCAACAATTCATTACTTTTTTGATTTTCAATATGTTCTCCTTGTGACATATATACACACCAAAACTTCTCAGTTTAACCACTTGCATAAGTACAACTGCATAATATCAATCACAATTTTGTGCTACAAACACCACAAAACATTATCAAAATCTGTCCACCTCAAACACAATACTGTAGTCATTAAATATTAACCCCAAAGCAGATCCTGAATCTCTAAAACCATATTGACTTCTCAGGTCTATGCATTTGTTTTCATAATCATTTATTATAAGTGAAATTGTACCAAATATTTACCTTTTATATTTGACTTGTGTAACTCAACAACACATTCTAAGATTCATCTGTGTTGTAGCATGCACCCAAACTTCATCCCTTTTACAGCTGAATAATAATCCTTTGTGGATATATGCCATATTTATGTATCCATTCATTGGTTGATGGACACTTGGATTGCTTTCACCCATTAACTATTTTGAAAAACATTGTGTGGTAGTTAGATTCAGTTGTCAACTTGCCAGGTGAAGACTTCTAGTTCTGTTGCTGTGGACATGATCCAATGGTATGTGAACCTCATCTGTTGTTCATTTACATCTTCAGTCAGTTAGGAGGCATGCCTGCTGCAATGAATGACATTTGACTTAACTGGCTGGTGCTTAAATGAGAGAGAACAATGTAGCACCACCCAAGCTGCTCAGCATACCTCATCTCAGCACTCGCAGCTCAGCCTTGGCCTTTGGAGGTTGTTGGAACCCACAGGCCTAAAGAGAAGGTCAGCAGAGATCACTCTGTGTCTTCCAACATAAGAAAGAACCTCAGTTGAAAGTTAGCTACCTTTCCTCTGAAGAAGTAATGAAATAAATCCCCTTTTATTAAAAGACAATCCATCTCTGGTGTGTTGCATTCCAGCAGCTAACAAACTAGAACATATTGTGATGAATTCTTGCATACAAATATATTTGAATCTTGGTTTTCCACATTTTGGGGTATATACAAATCAGTAGAATTTCCGGGTTCTATGGTAATGTTATGTTAAAATATTTGAAGAAATGCAGGGTTTTTTTCCCAAAGGGGTTGGATCATATATCATACTCATCAGCAGTGTGACAGATTTTCTGCTTATCAATATTCTCACAATACGGTTGATACCCTGATGTTTTTTATTCTAGACATCATAGTGGGTATGAAGTGGTATTTCATTTTAGTTTTGATTTATATTTCTCTGATGACAATGCCTTGACACTATTATTCAAGTCATCTTATGCACATGAATATCTAAACCTTCCTCTGCTGAAATGGCCCTCTGGTGAGCATTCATATGTGACAGAAATATCTTCTTGTTCTTTGCTCATTTAGAAAGGTCTATCCACATACTTCTACCCCACGCCATTTTTTCACCAATTTTCCAAATATCCTCCTGCCAATTCCCTGGCCATCCACCCATACCATTAGCAACTGCCCATGAGTCAGTATACAAATGCATCTCTGCACAGGACTCCTTCCAAGGAAAATGAACAACCATGTGCACTGCTTGAAGTCCTGACCACTAGGAGAATTTCCCCTCACTGCTGTCCTTAAAGACATCCTGGGATTAGATTATAGTACAGCAGCTGGCACGGTCTGGGTATTGGTGCATATGATACAGAATTGTCTGTAAATCAGGATCACATTTTCTTTTCCTTAATCAATCAACTGTAAAGAGCTCTGCAAGGGCAATATCTCTGGTCTGGGAAAAAGCGGGTAATGTAGCAAGAGTAGGGGGCATTGGTATTTGGGACACTTCCTTTTTTAACTTCTTGTGCCCTCAGGACATGCACAGGCCCTATAATTTATACACCATTTCCATTTCATGAAGTTATGCTGCTCTGCAAGCCCACAATAATGGCTTGGTATGTCAGATAACAACAAGAATATCATAGGTAACTCATGTTTCTTGGTAACTTGGTAGCATATGGTTAAGCATTGAGCCTCTACTAATGTCCAGTAGACAGACAAAACTTTCTCAAAAGGGAAGTAGTTATCTGCAATTGATGGTAAGGTTTACTCCAAAATTCTAAGGTTCTGTGTTCTGATTCTCCTCTAGAAGCCTGTCAAGCCTCCAGACAACATCTTTATTTGCCACTGACACTGCAGCACCATCAGACTTGTTGGATCATATGGCCCAAGTGGCAGTTCATGTTGCACAGCAGCCTGGGCATGTCACAGAGCCTCCCCTTTATCTGGTCCCCAGGCAAAACCAAAAGCTTTTCTGGTTGTCCAGTAGATGGGACAGAGAAGCAACACCAAATGAGGAATATGTTGTCTCCAAAATCCATAAAGGACATTAAGGAATTTTGCCTCCATTTTGATCATAGGAGGAGCCAGATGCAAGACCTTATCATTCATCTTAGAAGAGATATCTCAACATACCCCACACCACTGGATACCTAGACATTTCACTGAGGTGGGAGGCCCCTTGATGTTTATTGCATTTAACTCCCATTCCCTGGCATTTGATATTATGTGTCAAAAACCCTGAAAAATCCACAGCAAAACTACTATAGATAATAAATGAGTAGAGCAAAGTGGCAGGTTACAAGATCAACACTCAGAAATCTGTAGTGTTTCTATATACTATTAATGAACAATCTGAGTGGGAAATCATGAAAAAGATTCCATTTCCAATTGCAACCAAAAGAATACAATATGTGGGAATAAACTTAACTAAAGAGATAAAAGACATATACAGAGAAAACTATAAGAAACTCTTAAAAGAAATCACAGAAGACCTAAATAAATGGAAGGGCATACTGTGTTCATGCATTGGAAGACTAAATATAGTTAAGATGTCAATTATACCTAAATTGATTTACAGATTCGATGCAATACCAATTAAAATTCCAAAAACTTACTTTTCAGAAATAGAAAAGCTAATAACCAAACCTATCTGGACGGGCAGGATGCCCCAAATAGCTAAAAATATCCAGAGGAAAAAAATGAAGTTGGAGCTCTCATACTACCTGACTTTAAGGCGTATTACAAAGCTACAGTGATCAATACAGCATGGTACTGGCATAAAGATACATATACTGAACAATGGAATAAAATAGAATGTTCAGATACTCTCCCCATCATCTATGGACAATTGATATTTGATAAGGTCGTCAACCAACTCAACTTGGACAGAACAGTCTCTTCAACAAATGGCACCTAGAGAACTGTATATCCACATGCAAAATAATGAAAACGGATCCATATCTCAAACCCTATATGAAAACTAACTCCAAATGTATCAAAGATGTAAACAGTAGATCTAAGGCCATAAAACTGTTTGAAGAAAATGTAGGGAAATATGTTATAAATCGTATTAAGAGGTGTTTTCCTAAACCTTACATCCAAAGCTTGAGCATTGAAGAAAGAAAGAAAGAAATGGGAACTCCTCAAAATTAAACACTTTTGTCCATCAAAGAACTTTGTCAATCAACTGAAAAGACAGCCTACACAATGGGAGACAATATTTGGAAATGACATATCTGGTAAAGGTCTAGTATCCAGATTATATAAAGAGATGGTTCAACTCAACAACAAAAAGACAGACAAACCAATTGCAAATCAAGTAAAAGACTTGAACAGATACTTCTAAGGAGAGGAAATACAAATGGCCAAAAGGCACATGAAAAGATGCTCAACTTTCCTAGCTATTAGGGAAATGTAAATCAAAACCACAATGAGATTTCACCTCACACCTGCCAGAATGGCCATTATAAATAAAACAGAAAATGACAAATGCTGGAGAGGGTGTGGAGAAAGAGGTACACTTATCTGCTGGTGGTGGGAAGGTTAAATGGTGCAACCACTACAGAAGGCAGTTTAGCAGTTCTTCAGGAAGCTAAGTATAGAATTGCCATATGACCCAACAATATCACTGCTAGGTATCTTCTCAGAGGACATGAGGGCAAGGAAACAAATGGACATTTGCACACCAATGTTTATAGCAGCATTATTTACAATTGCCAAAAGATGGAAACAGCCAAAATGTTCATCAACAGATCAGTGTCTAAACAAGCTGTGGTATATACATATGATGGAATATTATGCAGCTGTAAAACAGAATAAACTTATCAAGTATGTAACAACCTAGATGGACCTTAGGGACATTATGCTGAGTGAGATTAGCCAGAAATAAAAGAAAAAATACTGTATAGTCTCACTGATATGAACTAACATTAAGGAAGGAACTTGGATAATTTCAGTTATGAACAGAGGTCATTAGGAGTTAGAAATAAGGTAAATATTGTGTAATTGGACCTGAAGGGATGAAGATTGTACAACGGGACT
>PVIY010049251.1:0-16849 GCA_004026745.1 Myrmecophaga tridactyla | reverse complement strand
TAGGGCAGCACGTGGAAATACCAACCAAGCAGGTGAGCAGCCTCTGGAAAAATCCACCAAAAAGTGGTGGAAATTTGGGAGATATCTTTGGATTTTAATAAGCTGTGGAATTGAAAGGGTTGGCTTTTGATAGATTTTAAGGGATAGACAAATCTGTCATCTCGTATCTGGGTTATACATTCCAAAATTATTTCTTGACCCATGTTTTAAAAATTATTTTATTGTGCTTATATAAATATATATATCATAAAATGTGCATTTCTAAATTAACAATTCAGTGGCATTAATTACTTTACAGTGTTGTGCTACCATGCCCGCTTCCATTACTGGCACTATTCCATACCCAGCATGGAACCCATGAAGCAATAACTCCCCATTGCTGCCCCTCCCTTCTACAGCCTCTGGCAACTGCTAACTTCCTGCTCTGCGAATGTGCTTATTTAGGTATTTCACATAAGTGGGATCATACATTTGTCCTTTTCTGTCTGGCTTTTTTCACTCAGCACAAAATTCTCAAGGCTCACTCATGTTGTAGTGTGCATCAGAACTTCATTTCTTTCTTTCTATGGCTGAATATCACCCCACCGTATGAGTATACCACTCTTTGCTATCCATTCACCTCTCGGTGGGTGTGGGTTCTTTCCACTTTTTGGCTACCGTGCATGATGCTGCTGTAAGCACAGGTGCAGAAGTATCTGTTTGAGTCCCTGCAGCCCTTTTGGGTATATATCTAGAAGAGGAGTGCCAGGTCAGATGATAATTCTCTACTTAACTTTCTGAGGAACCACCGAACTGTCTTCCATAGCAGCTGCACCGTTCTACATTCCCAGCAGCAATGCACAAGGATTACAATTGCTCTGCATCCTTGCCAACATTGATCTTCCTTTTTGTTTCAGTAATTGGATGTGAAGTGATATGTCATTGTGATTTATTTTTGCATAGCTACCCCAGCCATAAATCTTACAGTACAAATTACACTAATCCCTCCCATCCTTGTCCCCCATCCAGCGGTAACCATTGTCATCTGCTTCTTGTTTGTCATTCCAGAGACATTCTATTTCTACATAAGCAAATGCATGCATATTCTTTTAAAACATTCTCAGAAATTTTGGCATCTGATATAAACCCTTCTGCATCTTCTTTTTCTCTCTTAATAGATCTTGGAGTTCTTTCCATATCAGCACAGAAATGCTGCCTTATTCTCTTAAACGGCTCTGTCATTTTCCACATCCAGATATGCCATAATTTATTTAAGGAATTCCCTGTTGATGGGTATTTAAGTTGTTTCCAGATTCTTGCTGTTATCAAAAATACCTCATGGTCTTGTTGGTTTGTCCAGATTAATGTTTGATGCCCCAATATATCCCAGAGGAATTTGGGCAGTGGATAAAGAAGTTTTAGCAAAATCCCCTTGGGAGACTGGGGAGAAAGGAGGAAATAGTCAACTTTCCCATTTGGAGGATTTCTAGATATTCCCGCAAGCAGTGGTGACAGCCAAATCAATAGGCTGAATCCTCAATCTTGGGGTTTGCCCTATGAAACTTATTCCTACTTAAAATTATGCCCAAGAGTCACCCCCAGAGAACCTCCTGTGTTGCTCAGTTGTGGCCTCTCTCTCTAAGCCAACTCTGCAGGTGAACTCGCTGCCCTTCCCCTACAGTAGGATATAACTCTCAGCAGTGTAAATCCCCCTGGCAATGTGGGGCAGGACTCCTGGGATGAGCCAGGACCTGGCATCATGGGTTTGAGAAAAGAGGGAAAAGAGAGAAATGAGACAGAATAAAGTTTCAGTGGCTGAGAGACTTCAGAGTTGACATTTTACCCTGAAGTTTATTCTTATGCATTATATAGATATCACTTTTTAGTTTATGGTGTATTGGAGTGAGTGGAGGGAAGTACCTGAAACTGTTGAGCTGTGTTCCAGGAGCCTTGATTCTTGGAGACGATTGATTGTATAATGGTATAATTTTTATAATGTGACTGTGTGATTGTGAAAATCTTGTGTCTGATGCTCCTTTCATCCAGGGTATGGACAGATGGGTTAAAAAATATGGATAAAAGATAAATAAATAATAGGGGGTAAAGGGTAAAATAAATTGGGTAGATTGAAATACTGGTGGTCAATGAGAGGGAGGGGTAAAGGGTATGGGATGTGTAAGTTTTTTCTTTTTATTTCTTTTTTCTGGAGTGATGCAAATATCCTAAAAATGTTCAGGGTGATGAATATACAGCTAAGTGATGATACTTTGAGCCATTGATTGAACACCATGTATGGACTGTGTGTGTGTGAAGATTTGTCAATAAAATATTTTTTTAAAAAATGTCTCATGGGTCACTTTGCACAGATGCAAATAGAAATGAGTCTCCTTGCAAAGAGAGCTAAAACTCCCCATCACAAGAAGCAGAACACAGAGGATGCAGAAAAACACAGAGGAAGTTTCAGAAAGTTCAGGTTAGACTCTTCAGAGAGCTGTAGAAGCACAATCTCAGCCCACATGCTTTGGGGCAATGGAGCAAAGGTAAGCTTTGCAGAGAAATAAATTGATAAATACATAAGACTAGATAAATATGGAAGTCTAAATATTGGAAGAAGACAGTCCAGTGCAGATCAGACCACAGAGGACCAAGTGATACAGATTACACAGAAGACACACTAAGCTAGCAAGAATCATTCTCTGAGCTTCCATGAAAGGGCACCCAACAGTACAGGGAATGACGAGCTTGTATTCTCAAGTATTGATACAGCATCTGTGGCAAATCTTTTTAGACATTTTGCAAACCTGGAGTTCTTTCACTGTTCTGCACAATATGCTTGGAGTGGGTGGACCCTCCTTCACTATTAGTCAAGAGTCTCAGACCCACACTGAAGGAAGCAAAATGAGAATGATGGAAACGCAAGGTCACGTTTCCCGAAGCCAGCCATTTTCTGAGAACTACAGAGACCCCTCCATGGATTATTTTGGCCTATCCTCATAAAATGTGATTAAGGAGGTGCAATGATTGCTCAGATTCTATAGAAAAGGAAACGAAGGCTGAGAAACAACGTCAGGTTCACACAACACAACTGATAGGTGACAGACTCAAGCTTCAAGCTCAGGCACTCTGACCGGGGAGCCTTGATGACTGGTGTGTGCTTGGAGTTTTAGCCAAACAACAGACTCACATTCACTGCTGATAGCTGGTCTAACCCACTGCTTCTTTGTGTTAGCTCCACCCTATTTCCAAGGGGTCCTCAAATGCCTGGTATTTGTTGCAAAAGAGGCTTGTTAACTAACCACTTAATAACCAGCCTCAAGCAAATAACGCATTCCAGCAAGTACAGAGAAAACAGCACTCTTTATAAAATGTCTCTCTTAATGAATCTTATTTCTGTGTGTGTTACAAGTTAAACATACATTTAAAAATGATTATTTTTGTCATTATGGTCTAATATATGCTTATAGAATTGTATCAAATAATTTTTATTTGTTTTAAATAATTAAAATGACTAGGAAAATTAAAGGGTCATAGTAAATGATAAAATATATAAACTGTAGATTCTATCACAGTGTCTGATACATATACACTACCAGTAAATATGCTTTAAATGAATAACTAATAAAAAGAAAAATACCAGGATAGCGGAAGCCATAAGAAAGCACTCTGGATAATCCAACTAAATGTCTCCAGCAATTGTGTATGGAAGACATAGCAAGCCTTCAGAATAGGTAACAACCCTTTCCCATATTCCAGAGAATGGTGTGCCAGTTTGAAAGTATTATGTACCCTGGAAAAGCAATGTTTTAATCCTGATCCAACCTTGTGGGAGCAGCTGTTTGTTTTAATCCTGATTCAATACTGTAGGTTGGAAACTGTCAATTAGACTCTCTCTATGGAGATGTGACACACCCAATTGTGGGTGTGATCTTTTGATTAGATGGAGGTGTGACTCCACCCATTCCAGGTGGGTCTTGATTCATTTCCTGGAACTCTTTAAAAGAGGAGCCATTTTGGAGAAACCTCAGAAATGACAAGCCTTTAGAAGCAGAGAGAGCAGATGTAGACACTTGGAGAACAGTTGCTTCAGAGAACAGACACGGATGTTTGGAGATGCTTGGAGCCCAGCAGACATAACCATGAGATGTTAAGCAAGCCAGAACCTGGAGAGAGCCAAGGGAAGCAAGAGATGAAAGCCAGTCCCGGAGAAGTAAAGTGAGGAACCCCCACAGAAACAGAGGCTGAAAGCAACAGGGCCCAGGAGCAAGGGACCAGCAGATGCCAGCACGTGACTTCCCAGCTGACAGAGATTCCAGACCCATGGGCCTTTCTTGAGTGAAGGTAACCTCATGTTGGTATCTTAAAATTTCGGACATTTTTATAGACTTAGAACTGTAAACTTCTAACTTATTAAATTCCCCTTTTCAAAAGCTGTTCCAGTTCTGGTGTATCACATTCTGACAGCTAGCAAACAAACACAGATTTTGGTACAGGAGAAGTGGGGTGCTGCTGGAGTTTGCGAATACCAAACATGTTGGAATGACCTTCTAAGTGGATAAGGGGAAGATTCTGGAAGAGTTGTGAGGAGCTTGATAGAGAAGGCCTGAATTGCTTTAAAGAGACTGCTGGTAGAAACATGGACTCTCAGGATGCCTCTGATAAGGTCTTAGACAGAAATGAGGAATGTGTCATTGAAAACTGGGAGGAAGGCATTCTTTATAGATGGAAGGCGGAATTTGAGAGTGATGAACTTGGATATTTAGCAAAAGAGATTTCCAAACTAGATGTGGAAAATGCAGCCTGGCTGCTCCTTGCAGCTTATAGTAAAAGGCAAGAGGAAAGAGATAAGTTGAGAACTGAACCCTTGAGTACAAAGAAAACAGAAATTTGTGTTATGGAAAATTCTGGGCTTCCAGAAAGTGAGACCCCAGAGAATATGCCCTGCGTGAGGATTTATCCAAGCATGGAAGCAGTTGCCAATACCAGGACAAGTGAGGATTGGAGATAGAGTTATCCACCAAAGCAGGTAAATATAACCCAACTCCCTGGCATCTGCATAAACACCACGGAGAGTCTCCCTCCAGATCCCCCCACTGGTATCTATGGCACTGTTTTCCTGAGCATGTTCTGAGTCTTTGCTCCTACACAGGGATCCATGAAGGATCCGATCCTTTCAGTGATGGCTTCCCTGAGGTTCTCTCTGCTGCACGCATTCCTTCTTAAGGCCTCCCATGTAGTTCTCCAGACTTGGCCTTTCTCCCAAGCCTCAGGTGTTCATCTCCAAATACCACCAGGCATCTCCCCCCTGAGATGCTCCCAGGCATGGCAAATAGCATGTTCCTCCTGATGCTCACTGTTGTGTGTCCACAGCCCGTGTCTCTGTGTGGCATTCCCACCAGCCCTGGCCAACCACGCCCAGAAGCCCCTGGCCTGGCCTCTCCACTCCCCGTGTTCCAGCAATCCTCTGAGGCTGTCCTCTCGCGCTCTCTTTTGGGCCCTCTGACCCCCCTCCACGCGCTTTGTCCCTCCTTGCTACCACCTTCTCCGTGGCCTCTGCCACCTGGAAAGGCACATCAATTTCGTCATTAACTTCTCACACATCATTTCCTCTTCCTGAAAACAAGGAAAATTCCCCACTTATATAACAAGCATGTGCAAGAAACGGAAGTTTATACATTTTTTTTAATTAGAGAAGTTGTACATTTACAGAAAAATCATGCATAAAACAGAGAATTCCCATATGCACCCCAGCACACACTTAGCTTTCCCTACTAGGAACACACAATGTTAGTGTGGTAACTTTGATACAATTGAAGAAACAGTATTGTTATAATTATAGTATTAACTGTAGTACATAGTTTATATTGGGTTTCACTCTTTGTGTTGTACAGTCCCATGCCTTTTGTTGTGTTTTGTTTTGTTTTTGTGGTAGTTTTATTTATTATTATTATTATTGAACCATTGATAACAGAGCATGGCAGCAAGATTACATCAGGAATGTAATATATTACAGCTTTTTCTATTGATGCCTTACATCTTACTACACCCTAGGGCTGTAGTCCTATGGTTATTAAACTTCTAATTCTATCAACTTACATACAACCTGAAATTTCTCCTTTTAACCACATGTGTATAATTTGGTGCAGTAATTACATTCAGAATGTTGTGCTGCCATCAGAACTCTGTATCAAATAAGCACTGTTCACCGCCCATTCCCTACCCCCACCTCCATCGCTGGTAACCTGTATTGTAGTTTCTGACTGCAGATTTGCTTATTCTAATTATTTCATACCAGTGAGATCACACAGTATTTGTTTTTTTGGGTCTGGCTTATTTCACTCAACATGATGTCAAGGTTAATCCAGGTTGCATGTATCGGGATGTCCTTCCTTTTTATTGCAAATAATATTGCAATGGGATATGTCCCACTGTATATATCCACCACATTTTCCTTGTCCACTCATCAGTTGATGGGCACTTGGATTGCTTCCCTCTTTGGGCAACTGTGAATAATGCCACTATGAACATCATTGTACAAGTATCTCTTTAAATTCCTTTTTCAATTTTTGGGGGGTTTACCCTAGAAATAAAATTGCCAGGTCATATGGTAATTCTATTTAATTTTCTGAGTAACTGTCAAACCATCTTCCACAATGGCTGCACCATTTAATATCCCCACCAACAATGAATGAGTGCTCCAGTCTCTTCATATCCTCTCTAACATTTGGTATTTTCTATTCTTTTGATAGTTACTATTGTAGTGGGCATGAAATGGGATCTCGTTGTGGTTTTGATTTGCATTTCCCTGATGGCTAAGATGTTGAGCATATTTTCATGCACTTATTGACCATTTGTATATCTTCTTTAGAGAAATGTCTATTCAAGTATCTGGTTCTTTGTTTTCTATATATTGAAATATTTTATTAAAATTTTCTTTTACATATACATTGCAAAGCTACATTTCATTGTGAGTTTTGCAACTTCAGCTTTTCTGTAGGCATACTTTAGCAGAATGGAATTAGTATATGAACTAAATCTCAGTTGATGCTATAGGAATATGGTTAATGAAACATGTTATTAACTAACATATATTTAAATCATAAGAATTTCAAACATCACCTAATATCTGGTAATTCTTATTCAGTGATAAAAGCTTGGGTGAATTAGAAAAGCAGATCACAGGATTTTATGCAGCTCCAAAGCACCGCCCTACCATATAACAGGGAGGAAAATTTAACATCCACTGTATATCTAAATGTTAAGCACCTTCTTAAATGCCTGTGTAAGATGCTTCCTGAAATTCACTTCAATAAAATTTTTTAAACATTTTCATTCACACACCATACCATCCATACTAAGTGTACAATCAATGGCTCCTGCTATAATCACATCATTATCCATTCACCATCATAATCAATATAAGAACATTCCCATTTCCTCCCTTCCTCCCCCCCCAAAAAAAGAATCCCATACTTTCCCTTATATACCTCTATCATTGACATTTAGCATTGGTATGGTGCCTTTGTTACAATTAACGAAAAAATATTGCAAGGTTACTGTGTGCTAGTTTGAATTTTGTGAACCCCAAAAAAGAAAAAAATCCTCATTCAGTTTTGCTGGGTGGGAGCTTTTCAGTTATCCATGGAGATGTGACCCACCCAATTGTGGGTGGTAACTTTTGATTAGATGGTTTCCATGGAGCCGTGTCTCCACCCATTCAAGGTGGGCTGGCTTACTGGAGTCCTCTAAGAAGGAACCGTTTTGGAAAGAGCTACAGAGTCTGGGTAGCCAGACACCTTTGGAGATGAAGAAGGAAAATGCCACGGGGGAGCTTCATCAAACAAGAAGCCAGGAGAGAAAGCTAGCAGACATGTCTGCCATGTGCTGTTCCAGTTGAGAGAGAGACCCTGAACGTCATCGGCCTTTTTGAACCAAAGTATCTTACCCTAGATGCCTTAGCTTGGACATTTCTATAGCCTTGCTTTAGTTGGGACATTTTCATAGCCTTAGAACTGTGGACTTGCAACTTAATAAATTTCCAACAACAAAAAAATAGTTTTTTGTTGTTGGAAAGTTAGGAGTTCTTTATATATTCTGGATATTACACCTCTATGAGGTTTCCAAATATTTTCTCTCATTCTTTAGAATGTCTTTTTACTTTCGTGATCAAGTCCATTGATGCCCCAAAGCTTTTAACTTTGGAAGAATCTCACTGATCTGTTTTTTCTTTTGTTCCTTCTGCTTTCGATGTGGTCTAAGAAACTGTCACTTAATACAAGGTCCTGAAGAGGCTTCTCAGTGTTTCTTCTAGGAGTTGTAGAGTTTTCTTTCTTATATTTAGGTCTTTGATCCATTTTGAGTTGTTTTGAATACGGTATGAGGTAGGTGTTCACCATTATTCCTTTGCATATGGATATCTGATTTTACTAGTATCATTTTTTTTCTTTTGCATGGGCAGATACCGGGAATCAAACCTACGTCTCCAGCATGGCAGGCGAGAATTCTGCCACTGAATCACTGTCGCACTGCCCCTAGCATCATTTTTGAAGAGACTATCCTTTCCCCATTGAGAGGACTTGGCACCCTTGTCAAAAACCAATTGGTCATAGATGTGGGGATTTATTTCTGAACTCCCAATTTGTTTCCATCGTTCTGTATTTCTGTCCTTGTGCCAGTACCATTCTCTTTAAGACGTGTTAAGATTGGGAAGTATAACTGATCTAACTTTGTTCCTTTTCAACATGGTTTTGGCTATTCAGGGCTCCTTACCCTTCCATATAAATTTGATGATTTGCTTTTCTATTTCTGCAAAGAAGGCTGTTGGAATTTTAACTGAGATTGCTTTGAATCTTTAAATCACTTGGGTACAGTTGACAACTTGGCAATATTTAGTACTCCAACCCACGAATACAAAATGTCCTTCCCTTTATTTAGATGTTCTTTTATTTCTTTTAGCAATGTTTTGTAGTTTTCCATGAATAATTTATTTAAATTATTTAGTTAAATTTATTCTTAGATATTAGATAGTTGCTATTATTAGCAGTTTTTTCTTGATTTCCTCTTCAGATTGTTAATCAGCGTATAGAAACACAGATGATTTTTGTGTCTTTATTTTGTACTTCACCACTTTGCTGAACTAGTTTATTGACTCTAGAAGCTTTGTTGTGGGTTCTTCAGGATTTTCTATATACAGGATAATGTCATTTGGCAATAATGTGTTCCTTCTTCCTTCCCAATTTGGATAGCTTTTTTTTTTACATGGGCAGGCACCGGGAATCGAACCCGGGTCCTCTGGCATGGCAGGCAAGCATTCTTGCCTGCTGAGCCACCGTGGCCCGCCCTGGATAGCTTTTTGAAAAAACTTTTTTATTGTATAATATAACATATACAAAGCAAAGAAAGAAAAAAAAGCAACAGCTTTCAAAGCACTCTTCAGCATGTAGTTAGAGGATAGATCCCAGAGTTTGTCATGGGCTACCATAGTTTCATCTCAGATTGTTTCCTTCTAGCTGCTCCAGGATATAGGAGGCTAGAAGGTATAATTTTTTTTTTATCATCATAATTGACTTTTTTTTCTTTTTTGTGATAAATAACATATATACAAAAAAGCAATAAATTTCAAAGCACAGCACAACAATTAGTTGTAGAACAGATTTCAGAGTTTGGTATGGGTTACATTTCCATAATTTTAGGGTTTTACTTCTAGCTGCTTTAAGATACTGAAGAATAAAATAAATATCAATTTAATGATTCAGCAATCATATTTGTTTGTTAACTCTACCTTTTCTTTGCAACACCACTATCACCTTGGATCTTTCTATCCCACTTTTTAGGGGTGTTTGGGCTATGGCCATTCTAACTTTTTCATGTTTGAAGGTGCTGTCATTAATATGGGGTAGGGAGATGGAACTAGCGGATGTTTTAGAGAGGCTGGGCCCTCTAGGTTTTAGGACTTATCTGGCCCAGGGACCCACTGGAAGCTGTAGGTTTCTGGAAAGTTACCCTAGTGCATGGAATCTTTGTGAAATCTTATATATTGCTCTAGGTATTCTTTAGGATTGGCTGGAATGGTTTTGGTTGGGGTTTGGCAAGTTATGATAGGGAGCAATGTCTAACTGAAGCTTGCATAAGAGTGACCTCCAGTGTAGCCTCTTGACTCTATTTGAACTCTCTAAACCACTGATACTTTATTAGTTACACTTCTTTTCCCCCTTTTGTTCAGGATGGAATTGTTGATCCCACAGTGCCAGGGCTGGACTCTTGGATGGCTTTTATTTTTTTTCTCTTGCCTAATTGCTTTGTCTAGCTCTTCCAGTATAACGTTCATTGCTAATGTATAGAAACACCTCTGATTTTTTGTTGTTGCCCTTGTATCATGGCACTTTGATGAATTCATTTATTAGCTCTAGGAACTTTGTTGTGTATAGAAGCAGAACATCTGCAAATAGAGAAATTTTCACTTCTTCCTTTGGATGTCTTTTCTTTTTATTGCCTAACTGCTCTGGCCAGAACTTACAGTTCAATGTTTAATAATAGTGGTGACAGTGGGTATCTTTGTTTTGTTCCTGATCTTATAGGGAAAGCTTTCAGTTTTCCACAATTAATATGATGTTATCTGTAAGTTTTCATATATCCCTTTATTGCGTTCAGGAGATTTCCTTCTATTTCTAGTTTTATGAGTGTTTTTATCAAGAAGGAGGCACTGGATTTTGTCAAATGGCTTTTCTGTGTCGATTATGATGATTGTATGCTTTTATATCTTTGTTTTGTGAAGCAGGTGCTCTACATGAATTGATTTTCTTTTTGAACCACTATCATATACCTGGGACAAATTTCACTTGTTCATGGTGCATAATTCTTTTACTATGCTATTGGATTCCATTTGCTAAGATTTTTGCATCTATATTCATAAGGGATATTAGCCTATACTTTTCTTCTCTTGTGATACCTTTATCTGTCTTTAGTATTAGGGTGATGTTGACCTCATAAAACGAATTAGAAAGTATGGCCTCCTCTTCAGTTTTTTTGGAAGAATTTGAGCAAGATTGGTATTAATTTTCCTTGAAACATTTGGTAAAATTCACCAGGGAAGCCATGTGGTCACACGCTTATCTTTGTTGATAGATTTTTGATGACAGATTCAATCACTTTACTTATTATTGAGCTGCTAAAATCTTCTATTTCTTCTTGAGACAGCATAGTTTGTGTGCTTCTAGGAATTTATCCATTTCATCCAGATTTTCTAATTTGTTGGCATACAATTGTTTATAGAATCCCTTGTAATCCTTTTTTATTTCTGCGCGGTCATTAGTAATGTCCTCCATTTCCTTTGTGATTTATTTGTGTCCTCTCTCTTTTTGTCAGTCTAGCTAAAGGTTTGTCAATATTATTGATCTTTTTGAAAAACCAACTTTTGGTTTCATTGTTGGTATTGTTAACTCCCTCTATTGTGTTTTTTTTTATTCTGTTTCATTTGTCACTGCTCTAATGTTTGTTATTCCCTTACTTCTGCTTGGCTTTGAGTTTAGTTTGCTCTCCTTTTTCTAGATTTTCCAATTGTGAGGTTAGGTCTCTGATTTGAGGGTTTACTTCTTTTTAAATGCAAGCACTCAAAACTATAAATTTCCCGCTCAGCACTGCATTTGCTGCATCCTATACATTTTGGTATGTTGTGTTTTTGTTTTCTTCACCTCAAGATATTTCCTCACTTCCTTTGTGATTTCTACTTTTACCCATTGGTTGTTTAAGAGTATATTGTTTACTTGCTTTGCATTTGTGAATTTTTCAGTTCTTCCTTTGTTTTTGATTACTACCTCTATTCTATCGTCGTCAGAGAAGATACATTGCATGATTTCAATATGTTAAAATTTATTGATACTTGTTTTGGGACCTAACATATGGTCTATCCTAGAGAATAATTCATGCATACTAGAGAAGAATGTGTATCCTGTTGTTGCTGGGTGAAATGTTCTATATATGTCTGTTAGGTTTAGTTGGTTTAGAGTACATTCACCTCTTCTATTTCCTTATTGATCTTCTATCTAGATGTTCTGTCCATTATTGAAAGTGTTGTATTGATGTATCCTACAACTAATGAAGAACCATCTATTTCTTCCTTCAAATCTATCAACCTTTGCATCACATATCTTGGGGTTCTGCCATTAGGTGCAGACATATTTATAACTGCTAGGTCTTCTCGTTGAATTGACCCCTTTACAGTGTATAGCTACCTCCTTTGTCTCTCATAACAGTTTTTGACTTAAAGTCTATATTTTCATATTAGTATAGCTTCCCCAGATATCTTTCCATTACATTTGTATGGTGTATTTTTTTCCATCCTTTCACTTTCAACCTACTAATGTCTTCAAATCTGAAGTGATTCTCTTGTAAATAGTATATAGTTAGGTCATGCTGTTTTGTCCATTTTACTACTCTCTGCCTTTTGACTGGATATTTTAATACGTTTAAACTTAAAGTAGCTACTGATAACACAGGACTTTCTTCTGCTAATTTGCTATTTGGTCTTTGTAAGAATAATATCTTCTTTGGTCCTCAAGTTTTCCATTAACGTCTACCTTCATATTTATTTGACTTGTTGTACTTACCATTTTGGGTTCTTTCACACTTACTTCTATATGTATTTTTCAGATATTTTCTTTGTGGTTATCATGGGGCTTAAATTTAGCATTCTAAATCTACAACAATCATGTTTGATACTAACTTAACTTCAGTGGCATATACATACACTGTTCCTTTACCCCTCTGCCTCCCACCTTTTTATTCTACTTGTAACAAATTAGATTTTTATACATTGTATGCCCCAAATCACAGATATATCACTACTTCGTGCATTTGTATTTTATAACCTGTAAGAAGTAAACAGTGGAGCTACATACCACACAAAACACAAAACAATAAAACTGGCATTTATCATTACCATATGACTGTCTATACCAGTCTTTTATTTCTTCTTTTCTTTCAGACTGAAGAACTCCTTTTAGCATTGCTTGTAGGGCAGGTCCTATGGAAATCAACTCCTGCAGCTTTTGTTTATGTGGGAATGTCCTCACCTCTCCCTCATTTTTTTTGGGGTGGGTGCATGGTCTGGGAATTGAACTTGGGTCTCCTGCATGGAAGTTGAGCATTCTACCACTGAACCACCCGTGCACCCTAGGCTGTCTGTTTTAAGTTTGGATCCAGCTCCTGATAGGAGAGGGATTTTCTTGAGCACCAGGAGCTAACAAAAACAAGCCAAGCAACCCAAAAAGCACATTTCAGTCTCTGCAATGGGCTCTGTGTTGGCTGGTGGTCTCCTCCAGATTTCGCCCTCCCATAGGGAAGTTCTCTCTAGCTGACAGGGGAGCCCAGCATTCTTTGCGTTTCCTCTGCCTGAGTCTTGTCCCGGGCGTGGGCTGCTCTGGAGCCTGAACGTGCCTTCCAGGGTCTGAGGAATGGGCTTTCCTGCCTCCTCCTCAGGTTCTCTGTCATGTAACTTAAGGCAGGGCGCATGCCCCGGGCTGCTTCCGTTTGATTGTTTCTTACACTGCTTTAGCTGCCCACAAGCTGCTTTACCTGCAGGGCCTGCTCTGGGCAGGCAGACCAGTGAAAGCATGGGGATCAGTCTTTAGGTCACCAGGGGTAAAAGACACTGACATCCAGGTAGGCCAAGGGGGGCCTAGGGGATTCTCTCCTCCCTGCGGTGACCTGGGATGCCCAGCGGGAGTGCAGCATGCCCCGGGGGAACCCGCGAGAGGGGCAGAGTCTCCAGGAGCGCCTTCCATTGCTTTTATTTATCTAATTTTATTTATTTTATTTTTTTGCACGGGCAGGCACCTTCCATTGCTTTTAAAGCTGCATTTTCTTGACTCAGCCTCATCTAGTCACAGCGCCCCTTTAACTGTCCTCTGGAGTTCTGGGGAAGATGGCTCGGCCAGCTGGGCTGGCGTTCAGAGGTTCTGTGTGGGAATGAAACCTGGAGCATCTTAGGTGCCATCTTGGCAGACTGGAAGTGCCCAGTGAAGGTTTTTGAGTTGGGAAATCTGAGCTCCCCCCTCTGACGTATATCAAAAAATAGCCCATGCATAGGTACTTTTCACTGATTACTATAATTGTGACTATTATTTCATGAATCCTTTTCATTTACATAGCAGTATATGGAAATCTTAATACATTAGATGCTGCTCATGGAAATCTGGGACTTATTGCAGTGTTCATAGGTGCCTCACACCAGGCGAGTGTGCGGGGTGAGGGTTTATCGCTGTACGTCGTCATCTGAGACTCATCATCTCTCTATTCTAGTGGGGTTCCTGCATGTTTTAAATCCGAAGGGCTACGTAAACGTGGCAGCGTCATCACTCCTTAAGGAATTCCTTAGAGGACTCCAAGCTGATATTGGGAGTTCGGGAGTCATAGTACTGCACCGACAGGAAAACACAGCTTTAAGCACAAGCAGTGCACAAGCAGCGCATGCAAATGTTGGGCTGAGGAAGCAACGTGCGGCCCTTCCTCACTGCAGGAAAGCGCAGACTGCCCGGCAGACAATGCGGCCCAGTCCAGCGGGGTCCAGCCCCCCATCCATGAGGCACACAAGACTGGCACGACTCTCCTCCCAGCAAGGAAGCACGGGAAAGTCCAGAATTCTATTGTCCATGTCCCTGCCTGTTCCCCCAGAGCAGCCAGCACCCTCACCCTGGAAGTATGGAAGTATTAGCAGCCAGCAGGACAGTCACGCATCCAAGTTAAATTAATAAACATGTAGAGTTTAAAGAAACTACAGTGACATGTATAAATAGCCAGGATGTTCAATCTCTAAATATGAAATAGTAAATCCTTTAGAAACTAACTGAAACTGAATTTTTAATGATCTGATACAATGCAATAAATTACTTGATAAAAGAGCATATTCGTTTTCCAATACATAATCCTTGCTTCTTTTTTTGTTGTTGTTAATTTTTAAATATAAAAAAAACCCCAGTAAACAAATGCAAATATGCGTAA
Source organism: Myrmecophaga tridactyla (assembly GCA_004026745.1). Lineage (NCBI taxonomy): Eukaryota > Metazoa > Chordata > Mammalia > Pilosa > Myrmecophagidae > Myrmecophaga > Myrmecophaga tridactyla. The sequence continues at coordinate 1,876 of PVIY010049251.1, read as the reverse complement.
CTTTTGATCATTCCATTCTACATATATAATCAGTAATTCACAATATCATTACATAGTTGCATAGTCATCATCATGATCACTTCTTGGAACATTTGCATCTCTTCAGAAAAAGAAATAAAAAGAAAACAAAAAAATTCATACATACCATACCCCCCCACCCCTCCCTCTCACCGATCACCAGGATTTCACTCTAAATTTATTTTAACATTTGTTCCCCCTATTATTTATTTATTTTTATTCCATATGTTTTATTCATCTGTTGATAAGGTAGATAAAAGGAGCATCAGACACAAGGTTTTCACAATCACACAGTCACATTGTGAAAGCTGTATACTTAACGAAAAAGGTGATATCCATTTAATGCATAAGAATAACCTCCAGGATAACCTCTCTACTGTTTGGAATCTCTCAGTCATTGGTACTTTGTCTCATTTCACTCTTTCCCCTTTCAGTCGAGAAGGTTTTCTCAATCCCCTGATGCTGAGTCTCAGCTCATTCTAGGGTTTTTCTCAGTCCCTTGATGCTGAGACTCAGCTCGTTCCAGGATCTCTGTCCCACATTGCCAGGAAGGTCCACACCCCTGGGAGTCCTGTCCCACGTAGACAGGGGGAGGATGGTGAGTTTGCTTGTTGTGTTAGCTGGAGAGAGAGGCCACATCTGAGCAAAAAAAGAGGCTCTCTTGGGGGTGACTCTTAGGCCTAATTTTAAGTAGGCTTGACCTATGTTTTGTGGGGTTAAGTTTCATATGAACAAACCCCAAGATTGGGGGCTCAGCCTATAGCTTTGATTGTCCACACTGCTTGTGAGAATGTCAAGAATTCAACTTGGGGAAGTTGAATTTTCCCCCTTTCTCACCATTCCCCGAAGGGAACCTTGCAAATACTTTTTTATTCACTGTTCAAATCACTCTGGGATTTATCAAGGCATCACTCTGGAGAAACCAACAAAATCTCATGTCCTACTCAAGGTTCCATGTATTTATGGTGTTCAATTAAGCTGTCTAAGTAAGTTATATTAGGAAATGCTCTAGTCAAAATAAGTTTTGTACCAAATAAACATTTTTTTGCTTTAGTCTCACACATAAGGTAAAATTTTAAAATATTAATTACCATCTATTTTCAGCACCCTGCAGTAATGACATTTCTTTGTTCTTTCTCATGCAGAAACATTTTTAAAATTTGTACATTTAGTCACTATCATTATACACTCTAGGCATTTCTAGATTATACCATCTCAGTCTTTATCATCTATCTGCCTTTCTGATTTCATTTGTACCCCCAGCCCTCCTCCCTCTATCATTCTCACATTCAGCTTCATTCAGTGTTTTAACATAATTGTATTACAGTTAGGTAGTATTGTGCTGTCCATTTCTGAGTTTTTACATTCTGCCCTGTTGCACAATCTGTATCCCTTCAGCTCCAATTACCCAATATCTTACCCTATTTCTACCTCCTGATGGTCTCTGTTACCAATGAAATTCTCCAAGTTTATTCACTACTGTCAGTTCATATCAGTGAGACCATACAGTATTTGTCCTTTTATTTCTGGCTAATCTCACTCAACATCATGTCCTCAAGGTCCGTCCATGTTGTTATATACTGCATAATTTTATTCTGTCTTAAAGCTGCATAATATTCCATCATATGTATATACCACAGTTTGTTTAGCCACTTGTCTGTTGATGGATATTTTGGCTGTTTTCATCTCTTCGCAATTGTAAATAATGCTGCTAAAAACATTGGTGTGCAAATGTCTGTTTGTGTCCTTGCCCTCATGTCCTCTGAGTAGATACCTAGCAATGGAATTGCCGGGTCATATGGCAATTCTATATTTAGCTTTTTGAGGAACTGCTACACTGCCTTCCACAGTGGTTGTA
>PVIY010049250.1:0-16835 GCA_004026745.1 Myrmecophaga tridactyla | reverse complement strand
ATGTAATGGAGAGGCTGGAGGGAACTGCCTGAAAATGTAGAGCTGTGTTCCAGTAGCCATGTTTCTTGAAGATGATTGTATAATGATATAGCTTTCACAATGTGACTGTGTGATTGTGAAAACCTTGTGTCTGATGCTCCTTTTATCTACCTTATCAACAGACGAGTAAAACATATGGAATAAAAATAAATAATAGGGGCAGGAAATGTTAAAATAACTTTAGATTGAAATGCTAGTGATCAATGCAAGGGAGGGGTAAGGGGTATGGTATGTATAATTTTTTTTGTTTTCTTTTTATTTCTTTTTCTGAATAGATGGAAATGTTCCAAGAAATGATCATGATGATGAATATGCAACTATGTGATGATATTGTCAATTACTGTTTATATATGTAGAATGGAATGATCATATGTTAAGAATGTTTGCATTTGTTATTTTTTTAATTTAAAAATCAATTTTAAAAAGTTAAAAAATGAAAATTAAAAATGTCATGAAAAATAAGAAAAAGAATAGTCTTTAATGTTGATAGTGTCTGCAGTTTCCTTCCAATTCTACAAGCCTCCATCTGCTTCTGATTTAATCTGCCTTTCCTCACATTCAGGCATCCAAGAGGCAGTATAGTGAATAATTATTTTAAGGTACATGAAAAAGCATTCCATTCTGCTGGTTTGTTGTTTTAAATATTAGTATAGCAATAATATTAACTTTTCATTAATAAAGTGCAGCATTTCAGCTACTATCCACCTTTGGACAGATATTTGTGATCTGGCCTGGAAGTGTAACAACTCGAAATGTAACAACTGGAAATGTAACAACATTCCATGGGACATCCATGCAATCAAGTGTTAAGAAGCCAAAAAAGAATGAGGAAGAGCTCTATGAACTGATACATTGTGATTTCCAGGCCATATTTAGTAAGTAAAAAGAGCAAGGTGAAAAGAATATATATATTTTTGTGTAAGAAAGAAGAGGAAATAAGAACATACTTATTTTTGCAAAAAGAAGTACAGGAAGGATAAACTAGAAGGTAATGAAAAAGGTTATCTTTAAGAAGTGGATGGGAATAGGGCAGAGGGCATTTGCATGGGAGCAAGACTTCTCTGGGAATAGTTTTTTATACTTTTGACTTTGAACCATGTAAAGGTTTCCATATTCAAAAAAGATTATATTAAAAAGGATGATGAAAGCAAACCCTAAAGTTGAATACAAACAGAAATATATATAATTGCTAACTCTGCAGAGGTTAAAAAAAAAACAATTCAAGTAATTTTTGAACACAGTACTCTGTATATCTTTAGTGGGATTTAGTCTAAGGATAAAAAAAACTGCAAAGAATTTATGAACTTCACTTACAGCTATTGTTGGCAGTGGTATTGGTCTTTGGATTCTGAAAAGAGAAAATGTATTGATGCTGGGAATTAGAGCTTTTACTGTGGAGAAGCATGACACAACTATGGAATGGGGGAAAGTGAGGAAGAACTTTGTAGTATTGAATTTGAATTGGAGGTATTAGAATAAACTCAGTATTTCTTTATTTTTTTAGCTGTGTTCATTGAAAGAACGTACAAGAATGTTACCCAGATTTCATTTCCTAAACACCATTCCTCACTAAAAGGACCCAGGACTCCTTAAAGAAATTTCTGCTATCAGGTCTGGGACAGGCAGTGTACAAAATAAGCCTGGAACACTTTGTGCCTAAAGCAAGGAAGTGCTCAAAGACTAAAGGAACTGGAGCCAGGATGAAATAGTTCCCAGTGGACAAATCTGGGAGAATTTGACCATCAAGAAGAATAATGGCGTTGGAGTATAACATGTTAAAATAAAGAAAAATATAACTCACTGATGTTTTTAAAGGGGAGAAAGGTGGCAAAAAAGGGAAAGTTCTTTATTAAATAATTTCAGCTAGTATATGCAGAGGAATTTAAGAATTAGAAGTCTCCCTTTAGAACTCTCCTAATATAAATGATTAAAACGAGGATCATCAAAAGATGATAAAATTACTGGGTGCAAGGTTGACGGGGAACTGCATATTCACACAATCTCAAAGTATCACCCCAAAGATTATTTACTAATTACAAAGGAGGAAAATGTGGCTTTGCGATGGAAAGATCTAGCAATCATTACTTCAACCAAATGATCAGATTAGCATCACCAATATTGAAGCAATCTGACATTGTCTTCTGATGGTAGGCAAAACATTTAACCAGGACGGATTTGGAGAAACAACCAGGCAAACCCAGAATATGGACTATTTCTTTAAACAACTTGCCTGGATTTCTCAACCAACTTAATATTATGAAAAAGAAACAAAAAGGCAGATAGATTCTAATTAGACTAAAGGGAAATAATCCAGGAATGGATCCTGGATTGAAAAAATGTAAAGATGCCCGAATTTGGACAATTGGGGAAATTTAAATAAGACCATATGTTAGGTGACACTGAGTTAACGTTAATTTTTAAAGATGCATAATGGTATTGTGGTTATTTAGTATGGTGTCCATTTTTTAGGGGTGATAAACCATGTTTGTAACCCACTTTCAATGTCCAGGAAAAATACCTGGCCAAATGTTAGCAACTTCGAATCCAGGTAAAAGGTCAGCCGTTAACTTTATTTTCAATTTCACATTTTCCGAAGTAAAACACTGGAAAAATAAAACTCCATTTCTACGGAGAAATAGCTCGAAACAACTAACTAGCAAAGGAACCTTTACCATAATGCCCAAAGATTAGTTGGTGCCTGCCTGTATAATTTTGAGGCCCTCTCGGTTTGCAACAGAGACGCGAACTTGACAGAGAAGAAAGACCGCTTTCCTCCATTACTTCCGTGCAATGTGGCGTGGTGACCTGCGGTGTCAGGACGCCAGCCGCGTGACCCCGGAAGCTCTTTCTGATTAAAAGACGATCCATTGCGTTTATCCCATGAGATGAGAACGCTCGCGCACAAAGCAGAAGGGGGCGGGACTGAACATTTTCTTTGACCAACCGCTTTCCACAGATTCGACCGCCTGATCGCGTATGTTCGAATCAAAAGCCGTTAGTCAAGTAGTCCCACTTATTCTGCTTTCTCGTAGGACCGCCGGTCTTTCCGGTTACTTTTTTATATTTATTCCGCTTCCGGTAGGGGTTCGTAAGGTTGAAGAGTTCTCTGAGTCATTTTTGGTCGACGGATGTTTTTATTTCCGGTCCATGGGCCCAGGGTGGAATTTGCTACTGTCCGCTGCTGCTGCTGCTGGCGCTGGCATCGCCACCATGTCAGACACGGACAGCGATGAAGATTCTGCTGGAGGCGGTCCATTTTCTCTAACCGGTTTTCTTTTCGGCAACATCAATGGAGCCGGGCAGCTGGAGGGGGAAAGCGTCTTGGATGATGTGAGGGGGTGGGCGTGGGGATAGGGATAGGGATGGGGGTGGTGTGGCTGAAGAGAGTAGATGGAAAGAGGAGAGTGTTTAGGATTCAGGATGTTGTGGCGCCCTCTGAAAGGGTTCAGTTAACCTAAGAGAAGAGGGACAGTACCATCCTAGTAACTTCGAGTGATGTAGTAGAGTGATGGAGCTCAATTCTGGGCCCGGGGATGGGGAGAAGAGAAAAGGGGAAATAGCAAGACATAGGATTCCGAATAGGTCAGGGGCGTGGACGTGGGTGGCTTTGGACATACCTCTTTACCTGACCCGACAATAGAAAGCAAAACAGCAGTTTAACCCAGTGACAATGTTTTCAAGCAGTTACTATGGGACACCCTAGTGACACTGCTTTCAAGAGGTTACTATGGGACCCTTCTTGGAAGATTCTTAATTGCGCCTGTTTCTGACATTGCTGTCCCTAGGTGGTGCTAGAGCTGTAGTACTGGACAGAACCTGTAAGAGGTCATTTGGTTCAGGCCCCAACTGGTAGAACAGTGAATGTTCAAACCTTCCGGGTTAGACCTCTTTTACACATTTTACCTAGTTTTCCCTGTGTGTTTACTGACATTACGAAGTTGTTTCCTGTACCCAACTGAAACACACCTACTCATTTAGGATCATTTTCTGAAGGAGTAAGACTGTTGATCAGTCTCCTCCCCCCCATCACACACAAGATAACAAAAAAGTCATTGCCTTCCCTTTTCTTTAACCCTAATGACCTTGATTGCCTTAACTTTTATTCAGAGAGCCACTATTCAATTTATTTAGTGTCTTAAATTACTTCTAATGTAAATTACTTTTAACTGAAATTGGACATGATACTTTAATAAAGATCTGATCAATGTGAAGATTAGTGGAAGATCTACTCTACAGCTCTTGAATATAATGTTCCTTTCAGTGCACTATAGACTCATTTTTCATACAGATTTATGGTTTTGTGGACTAGGGGAAATAAGCCTTTGGTATGGGAAGCTTAGGTTTAGTTGTTATCTTCGACTCTGGTGCTGTCCCTTTTTCAGGAGTGTAAGAAGCACTTGGCAGGCTTGGGGGCTTTGGGTCTGGGCAGCCTGATCACTGAACTCACGGCAAATGAAGAACTGACTGGGATTGACGGTGCTCTGGTAAATGATGAAGGTGAAGTCTGGGTCATGGGAAGTAAGGCGGGGGAGGAGGCTAGCCACTTATTCCAAATGTGCTTTTCAATGGGAATTGTCAGAGGAGTGCGAGTTACTTGTTCTGTGTTGATTCCCTTTTTTTTTTTAACTTCTAGGGTGGATTAGGAGTACAGAAGATGCTGTGGACTATTCAGATATCAATGAGGTAGCAGAAGATGAAAGTCGAAGATATCAGCAGACAATGGGGAGTTTGCAGCCCCTCTGCCAATCAGGTGAATCTTCTGCTGTGTAGTTCAGTTTTGGCTCTGGTTTCCATGCCTGCTTACTGCCATTGTTCCTGTTCTCTGTGCCTTTGCTCTGCTTCTCTCATTTACTCAGCTCAGTTCCAGGGAGCTGCTGCTGTATCTTTTGTGTTCTTGGGCAGTCTCCTCATTCTCAGGCTTTTATCTCATACTGTTCAGTCTTAAATTCTTGGTGAATGTCACATAAGGATGATAATGCTTTCTTCCTTATCACCTGTTATTTGCGTACCCACAGGGTTCATGGCACTGTTCTACATGCTATTAAAAGTTAGAGACTATGAAAAAAAGAAGTAGAGACTATGAAAGAAACTGAGTCTTTGCTCTCAAGGACTTTATAATCCCAGAAGGACTAAGTATACAATATCATATGTAAATGAATGTGTTTATTGGCTCAAATTCTCTTAATTACTCCACTCACTGTATGCCAATGCAATACATCTAATGCTAACTTTCATCATAGGTTTTTCTCCCTGAAATAAGGTGCTACCTTATAAAAACAATGTCAGAGCTGGAAGAGATTTTAGTGATCATTTATCTTTTACCTTCTCATAAGTGAGGAAAACTTGAACTTTAGAGAACTTGAATAAAATGTAGAACTTTATCAAAAGTTCTTTGGTTAACTATTGGCAGACCCTGATTTATTCACAATTCAGTTCATTATACTTTGATTGAGCACCTGTTAAGTGCCATAAATTATACTGTGATAGGCAGTATGGTACAAAAATAACAAAATCCATTCTCTGATTTTGGGGAGCTCAAAATTACTGATCTGGAGGATAGCGCATAGAGTATGGTCATAGTTCATTCTTTCCACTACATTACATTATCTCTCATTACAACTTGAAATCTTTATGTGAATTAGCTCATTGCCTATTGGCTGCCTCTTCTTGGAAGTAGCTTACAGGCTGCTGAGAAATGTTGCTAGAGCCTTGGTATATACGTAAACTCCTTAGGGCCAGTTAATGGGTTTGAGCGTATCTTATATAAAGAATATAAAGAGAATGAACTGTACCACATACACAAGAAGTAACCCAAGAAGAATAGAAAGTAGAGGCCCTACCTTCAAGGATTCTGTTATCATTTGGGGAAGATGGCATAAACCAATGCAAAAAATAATTATTCATCAGAAGGTACAAACCAACTACAAGCTCATGTTTCTGTGTCAGATGTTATATTTAGTGTTGAGGGATTGCCGGAATAAGTCAAATAGCATAGCTATTATTTTCAAGCACCCTAAGTCTAAGGGGAGGTGGTGGCAACTCTGATTTTCAGTGGAAGATGTACTTTTTCAGGTTCAAGTTTGTTGTCTTGACACGGGGTGGTGGGATGTTGTGCATACAACTATGTATTTTGAGCAAAATTTTGAAAGAGATGAAAGACAAAGTTCGGTGGAGAGGAAATAGCAGGGTATTTTGGTTTGGAAACATAGCTAGTCTAAAGGTTTGAAGATAGAAATAGGCAAGCAGTATGGAAGAATTGGCCAGCAGTTTTCTTGGAAGGAATAGAAAGCATACTGCCAAATAGCAAGAATCGGAGCTACTTAGATGTTGGGAGCAATTTGACAGCACCTTTATTTACGCATTATTTGAGATCTGATGCCCTTAAGAATTATAAACCAACTTAGATTGTTGAGAAAGAGGCCAGGTGATATAATGAAAAGAAAATGGACTTTTGAGTCAGAAGTTGGAAGGTTCAAATCCCAACTCCATATTTAGTGTGACCATGGGGCAGATTGCTTAATCTCTGAGATTTGGATTTCTCATTTGTAATAGTCCCTCAGTTTTCTTGTCTCCAATAAAAGTGATAATACCTTCCTTATTAATAAGGCTTTTATGAGAATTTAAGTTCATTATCATGTAATGTGAGAGCACCTACATAGAACAATGAATGCCTAGGTCATGGTAGAGTCTCAGTACATGTTACTTTTCTTTCCTAAATGATACTATAGACAAGTGATGCTGATTGCTCTGGGGTTTTGATTAGAAAAGAGAGAAGTAGCAGACTAACTTGGAGACTGTTCTTGCAGACTAGATATAAAGTTATTAGGTCTGGAGTAAGGTGACAGCTATGGAAAATTATAGGTAAGATCAAACTTTGAACCTTGAGAGTTGCTGAAAAAGCTTCAGAAAGTCTTGGTGAGTCCTCAAGGAAGTGTGTTAGAAAGAGTACAGGCTTTGGTGTTAAACCAGGTTTGGATTCTGCCTTTGTAAAGCTGTATGACACTAAGTCACCTAAATTTTGTATGTCAGAATAATTCTTACTTTACAGCATTATTAGTGGGGGGGGGGAGATTATAGATAAAATAATTACAGATGCCTGACATGTAATGGGAGCTCAATAAATGGAAGTTATTTTAATTACTGCTATTAATGATTGATTGGAAAATGTTGGAGGTTCCAGTCTTTGGAGATTAAGAGATTAAAGGAGACAGGAGGCTGAAGTCACAAGCTGAGAAAATGAGGATGGAGGTGGTATTCATAGTAACAGAGAATTTAAAAGAGGTGAAGGTTATTTCAGTGTGATAGGTAAAATGCAATTGTTGAATATCTGAGTTGAAAGTTTCTTTAGGTAGCAGAAGTTACAGTGGAATTGTAGAGAGGATGAGAAATGAGGGCAAGATATGTAGAGTTGGATTAATCTGAATAAAGGTGATTGTTGAGAAAAGTAATGGAGTGTGTGGAGGGGAATAAAAGTACAATGTTCAGGACCAAGTAACTGAGTGGTACTAATGGTTAAAGGCAGTGGAAAGAATAGCAAATTGCAGAAGGTAGACAGAAAAAGTGTATCAAAGCTTGGGAGGTGAGAAGCAAAGCAGTCCAGTTTTATAGAAAACTGACGGAGGAAGAATTTTGCAGTTGATCAGAGTGAAAATAAAAACCATAACAGGGTTTGATTAGAAGGAGCAAAAAATTTCAAATGGCTCTTGTTGAACTCCATACATTCCTGTAGTGATATTATGCATAGTTTTAATGGCATTTAGATATACTGTGATGTCATCTCTATCTGAAGGCAGAGGCTTCAGACAGAGATGTGTGCTTTTTTAAAAAAATATATGTATTTATTGAGATATCTTCATACACCATACAGTTCATCCAAAGTATACAGTCAATGGCTCGCAGTATTATTACATAGTTGTGTATTCGTCGTCATGATCATTTTTAGAATATTTGCATCACTTCAGAAAAATAAATATAAAGACAAAAGAAAAAACCCATACACTCCATACCCCCTCCTGTGTGTTCTTAAAGAATTGGCGTAGTGCTTTATGTAGTGCATTAAATTCTTGACAGGCAGGGGAGCTTGAGGCTGGCTTTTGTCTGACTTTCTGGATACTGATGAGATCACCTTCTTGGTTTTACTAGATTATGATGAAGATGATTATGATGCTGATTGTGAAGACATTGATTGCAAGTTGATGCCACCCCCACCTCCACCCCCAGTACCGATGAAGAAGGATAAGGACCAGGATGCCATTACCGGTGGTAAGTAGGGACTGCCTGGTTTTGTCTAAGGAGCAAGTTTTCTTTCAAAAGTCCAGACTTTGTCATACACATAAGGAGCTAATAAACAAAATTAAGCTGTTAGGAAAGAAAGCATTTTCTAGAAGTGATTCATACAATCTTCAAATTTTAGCATTAAAAAGTTTTACATTTAAAACATTGGGTAATAGTATTTTCACATGTGCTTAAGAAAAATAGTTTAGATCAGTGGTTTCCCAATCTGACTGTCCATCCTAATCACCTTGAGTCTTTAAAAAAATACAGATTTCTGACTCCCATCCTTGGAAGGAATGATTCAGAAAGTCTGGGATAGAGCCTAAGAATCTTAAAGCGCTCCCCAAGTAATTTCTGATGCAGCTGATCTGTATACTGTTAGTTGTAAACCTGTTTAGATGACTCTCTTTAAAGAAATGGTTAAATGGGGAAGGCATCCTGGAATGTGTGTAAGTCATATAGAGTTAACTCTTAGATATGTAGAGATTTCAAAGACTGGTAAATTCTTCAGTGATCCATCTCATTTCAGTGTTCTATCTCACCTCATCTATCCCTATGTGTCCAACAATGACAACCTTATCCTAGGCTAGAAGATTGGAGAAGAGCAGTGTCTCTTGCATTTATGGGCTTACTTAACCTTAATTCCTCCTATTGCATTTTATATCAGTTCCTTTTCAGTCTGCAAGCTAAATATCATTTGTTAACTTTGTGTCATAGGTCTTACTTCATGCCAAACAATTTTTGTTGTTATCCTGGGGGCTAAAAAAATAAACCTCTGGTTTATGATTCTGTGGACTGGATATGATAGGGCCTAACTGGTATAAAGTATTCTATAGTTTTGCTATTAGTCATATTCCTTTAACCTAATAAACTTAGAGAAATTAGTAAATGTAGTAATAGTGTTTGTTTTCTTTCATCACAACCCTAGGGTACCAGGTACAAGGTGAGTTGGGGATGGTGGGAGATAACTGAGCTGGAATGAGTTTTCTGGGTTGCATACCAGTAATCCGGGTGCCTGGGATTATATCCCCTGCCATTGAGCCATGCAAATAGCCTATGAGTGTTGGCTGAGTTTGAGGAAATAATGCTCACAATTACATGCCAAAGGGGTTTCTCTTCCTTGTTGCAGTGTCTGAGGATGGAGAAGGCATCATCTTGCCCTCCATCATTGCCCCTTCCTCTTTGGCCTCAGAGAAAGTGGACTTCAGTAGTTCCTCTGACTCAGAATCTGAGATGGGACCTCAGGAAGCAACACAGACAGAATCCGAGGATGGAAAGCTGACACTACCATTGGCTGGGATTATGCAGCATGATGCCACCAAACTGTTGCCGAGCGTCACAGAACTTTTCCCAGAATTTCGGCCTGGCAAGGTATTTATTTTCTATGGAGAATGCCCACATGGCAAATCACTGACCTCTTCCTAATACTGAGTTCTGTTGTAAGATGATGACTATAGATTAGATAAGAGCTAAGGGTTTCCTTATTCAGTGGCATACTGCTATAGGAGTTCTTCATACCGTGTTGGATCTTTTTTTTTTAAGTTGTGTACATTGATGTTAAGTGTGATTGATGATGTCTTTATTAGAATTGTTCTGTCTGAAAAGAACTAATCTGAGGGTGCAAGGGCAGTTCAGTGGTAGAATTCTTGCCTGCCATGCCCTGGTCTGTGCACTTTCCAAAAAACAAGCAAGCAGGCAAAACGAAGAAACAAAAAACAAACAAACAAAAATTTAACAAAATGATACTCCAATAACAGGATACTCACATGGAAAAATAATGAAATGTGACCCCACCATACAGCATATATATATATAAAAAAAGGACTAGTCTAAATTATTGAGGGACACTTCTTTACTTCCTTGGTACATTTTTTTTTGCACGGGCAGTCACCAGGAATCGAACCTGGGTCTCTGGCATGGCAGATGAGAACTCTGCCTGCTGAGCCACCATGGCCCGCCCCCTTGGTAGATTTTATTAATCTGAGTTCTGTCCTCTTTCGATCTCTCTCCTATAGTTAAATAGATCCTCAAGAAAGTTTCCAGACTTGGCTGCTGCCATTTCCAGCCTGACAGAGTCTCTGACATAGTAACATGTTCCATATTCTAGGTGTTACGTTTTCTACGTCTTTTTGGGCCAGGGAAGAATGTCCCGTCTGTTTGGCGGAGTGCTCGGAGAAAGAGGAAGAAGAAGCACCGTGAGCTAATACAGGAAGAGCAGATCCAGGAGGTGGAGTGCTCAGTAGAATCAGAAGTCAACCAGAAGTCTTTGTGGAACTACGACTATGCTCCGCCACCACCTCCAGAGCAGTGTCTCTCTGATGATGAAGTAGGCATAATAGAGACCTGGGATTAAGACCTTTGACAAGAACAAATGAGTTCTCCCTAGTTTATGTCTAAATTGGAATAGTACTTTTAGCAAGCAGGGTCCTGATTATCAGTGAGTGGTCAGGAGTTTCATCTCAGTGGTTCCCTCTACCCTATTGTAATAGAGAAGTATTTGGGTGGCGGAGGGGTACAGATGGTGATACACTGGTGAATAGGAAGGTTTGAATGATAGGTGCTTTACGTTTTAACTTCAGTTGAAAGAATTAACCTTGTGGCTTCTCTGAGTTCCCCTCCTGACTATTAATTTATTATGGGCTTAGGGCATCTAGGATTAGGAAATCCCCCTCTTTCTACTTTGCTATTTTACAGATTACAATGATGGCTCCAGTGGAGTCCAAGTTTTCTCAGTCAACTGGAGATACAGATAAAGTGACAGATAACAAACCAAGAGTGGCTGAGTGGCGTTATGGACCTGCTCGACTGTGGTATGATATGCTGGGTGTCTCCGAAGATGGCACTGGATTTGATTATGGCTTCAAACTGAGAAAGACAGAACACGAACCTGTGATGAAATGTAAAATGATGGAGGTGAGCAACATTGGGATGTAATAAAGGAATCCATGTGCCTGTGGTCCTATCAGTTTTACTTAGTCTGCTTTTCAGTTGAGAAGATATTGAGTAGGGTTTCTTAGAGGGGTAGATTTAGATGTCTGAGCTTTTTGCTTGGTATGGTCTGTCACCCTAGCAACTAGAACCCTATTGCAAGGGTTCTGTTTGTGAAATAAGTGCTGTGCCAGAGCAGGAATGGAAGGTGACAGATACTTCTCCATTGTCAGTCAAGGACCACTTAAAATGTATCTCTGATGTGGGATTTGGAGTGGGAACTTTGACCAGTGATTTGTTTTCCTTCTTTATTTCTACAGGACTCTAGAAAGCTTGAGGAAAGCAATGGCACTGATCTTTTGGCTGATGAAAACTTCCTGATGGTGACACAGCTACATTGGGAGGATGATATCATCTGGGATGGGGAGGATGTCAAACACAAAGGGACAAAACCTCAGCGTGCGAGCCTGGCAGGCTGGCTTCCTTCCAGCATGACTAGGAATGCCATGGCTTACAATGTTCAACAAGGTGTGCCTCCATGCCAGCTGTGTCCAGCACACTACCCTTCATCTCAGTCATCCTAAGTGGGCTTAGCTCTGATCTTTTAGGCTGCTGAGGGACAGTGAAGTGTTTTGGATTGGAGCCCTGATTGTAGTCTGTAATGTGTGTGTTTTTTAATCCTTATTAGATAGGATGGACTATTTTTTTTTTTACATGGGCAGGCACCAGGAATCGAACCCAGGTCCTCGGGCACAGCAGGCAAGCATTCTTACCTGCTGAGCCACCATGGCCCGCCCTAGGATGGACTCTTGTTTCTCATTAGAAAAATTTGAAAGCTACTTTGAAGTTAAAGAGCTTTCTGAACTATAACGATGCTTTATATCCTACTTTCGTTTCCAAATCCCCTTTGTCTTTATCATTCTAGAATTTGCTTTTTCTCACCTTAAATAGGTTTAAAAAAAAAAAAGGTAAGCCATGCTTAATGTAGAAAACTTTGAAACTGGAGTATAGTGTTAAAAAAAACTGCCTGTAATCCTACTATCCAGAGATTATAAAGTGTTCACTTTTTGGTGTATTTCCTTGCAGTCTGTTGTCTTTGTGTATGTGTAGTTGAGCTCATTTTTATATATACAGTTTTGTATATTGTGCTTTTCCCTAACCAGATATTTTTGTACATCATAGAAAATTCTTAAAAATGTTTATTGACATTGGAAACTCATTTTAAATGAGAAGAAAAGAAGATACAAAATGGCATATTTGATATCCCTTTTGTGTAAATGAAAAAATAAGCAGACTGTATAAACACAGAAAGAAATATACCAAAGGGTTCACAGTGGTTGTTTCTGGTTTGTAAGATCACAGGCAGCTTCAGTTTCCTTTATGCCTTTCTGTGTATTTTCTAAATTTCCATCAACCTGGGTTACTTTTATAATTAAGAAAAAATGTATGTAACATTTTTTTTTAATCTAAGAAACAAGTATTTTTATTTCTAAACACTGTATTGGTTGCATAGTTTTCTTAAATGGGCGTTTCGTATTTTATTTACTTACCAATAATTGTTGTATTTGTTATTATGTTTTACTACCATTTATTATTACCATATTTTACCGTATTATTTATTACCTTAATTTATTAAACTAGTCCCTTATTGTTATACATTTAGACTGTTAAAATTTTAACTATTATAAAAAAATATTACAATGAACATTTTTGTCTGCAACTTTTTTTTGAGTGAGGAATACACTGTGTCCAGTAGATTTCCTTTTCAGTAGGCACTTAAGTGCTTTTTCTAACATTTGCTTCTTGGTTTCCCTTCCCTAGAATCATAATTGAAGGGGGCATAAATGTTTTGTTTGTTATTGAGTCTTTCCTTCCTGTATTTTGACTAGGTTTTGCAGCTGCCCTGGATGATGACAAACCTTGGTACTCCATTTTTCCCATTGACAATGAGGAGCTGGTGTATGGACGTTGGGAGGATAATATCATTTGGGATGCTCAGTCCATGCCTCGGCTGTTGGAGCCTCCTGTTTTGACACTTGATCCCAATGATGAGAACCTCATTTTGGGTATGGTACTGGCAGAGGCCAGTGTTCCTTCTTCATCCTTGACAGTTAGCTTGTTGCTAATGTCAAGGGGCAGGAGGAAAACAGAAGGATTGGACGTCAAGGTTAGAAGCTTCCAGGTTGGCCATTAGGTAGCAGTTTGAGAGAAGAAAATTGTGACTCTCAGCTTCTAGATATGTAGGTTGTTTAGGGAAAACTCATATTAATGTAAAAGTATTGGAAAGTAGCACCTTTGAGATGCATCAGGAGTATACTTGGTTCAGTTTAAGTGACTCATGGAATAGAAATGGTCTGGGAATGGATGAGAGATCTAGTTAGGACCTGCAAAGGTATCAGTAGGAAAGATGAATCTTCAGGGATGGTAACTCCAGAGTGACTTGTTTTCTCTTCAGAAATTCCTGATGAGAAGGAAGAGGCCACCTCCAACTCCCCTTCCAAGGAGAGTAAAAAGGAGTCATCTCTGAAGAAGAGTCGAATTCTCTTAGGGAAAACAGGAGTCATCAAGGAGGAGCCACAGCAGGTCTGTGAAGGAAAAGGGGCTTGGAGAACAAAAAAATTAAGAACGTAGTCTGAATAAGGCATATTTTATGATCTATCCTTAGAACATGTCTCAGCCAGAGGTGAAAGATCCATGGAATCTCTCCAATGATGAATATTACTATCCCAAGCAACAGGGTCTTCGAGGCACCTTTGGAGGGAATATTATCCAGGTAAAAGTACCACCTTTTCTGTGGTGGGTGGGAGCTCACTGCTTTGTTCTGGTGGAGCATATGGGTAAATCTTGCCTAGGTTGGAATTAGTATTTAGTTTGAACCCCTTGAATTTCCTGTTTCAGCACTCAATTCCTGCTGTGGAATTGCGGCAGCCCTTCTTCCCCACCCACATGGGACCCATCAAACTCCGGCAGTTCCATCGCCCGCCTCTGAAAAAGTACTCGTTTGGGGCGCTATCTCAGCCTGGTCCCCACTCAGTCCAGCCCTTGCTAAAGCACATCAAAAAGAAGGCCAAGGTATGGTTGAATCCTGGTTAGAAAAAACTGGCTATAAAAGATACTGGGGTATAAACTGGGGAAATGGGTTAGATAGTAGATATTAGGAGTTATTTGCTCAGAAATTATAATGTCATGGTTATTTGTGAGAAAGTCCTATTAGGAAATGCATGCTAAAATAGGGGTGAAGTGTCATGATGACAGCAATTTTCAAAAATAGTTCAGCAAAATCTATAGTTACAGATCAGACAAGTACGGCGAAATATTTTATTTAGGTGGTGAGACAGTAGGCATTCATAGTACTCCTTTTTTTTACTTAAATTTTTTTTATTATGAAAAATAACATTATACAAAAAAGCAATAAATTTCAAAGCACACTGCAACAATTAGTTATAGAACATAGAGTTTGGTGTGGGTTACAGATCCAAAATTTTCGTTTTTTCCTTCTTTCTGCTCCAAGACTCAGGAGATTAAAAGAAATCAATGTAATGATTCACCAATCATACTGATTTGTTAAATCCTATCTTCTCTGTTAAAACTCTGCCATACAATATTTTGCATCACATAAATGTCCCATAGGTTAGTTCACAATGTTGCATGCCTCACAACTTTGTTCCTTTCTGTAGCAGCACAATATTTGATCATATATATATATACCCACAGTTCACCATTGTATTTCTCAGTCAAGTACTATTTTTTTAACTTTGGTATATATTTGAACGTTTTTGTATTGAAATCAAATAAAGCATGGTAAAAGCTTTTGTGGTGTGTTTGTCTTAGAATGAAGGCTCTAAGTGTATTTTGCTATTGCCCTGATTTAAAGTGCTCTGTGTTCTCTTTATTCGGAGCAGATGAGAGAACAAGAAAGGCAAGCTTCAGGTGGTGGAGAGATGTTTTTTATGCGCACACCTCAGGACCTCACGGGCAAAGATGGAGATCTTATTCTTGCAGAATACAGTGAGGAAAATGGACCCTTAATGATGCAGGTTGGCATGGCAACCAAGATAAAAAACTACTATAAACGGGTGAGTTTCTGCTCAGAAAATCTTTGTTAATTAATATAACTATGATTGAATATGCAGTGATAATCTGTGAACATTTATTTTGTCTTTTTACTATACCTTTCTTGGGAGAAAGGAACGGTATCTTTTTTCGTAGTTAGTAGTATTAGTAAAGTGCTATCTGTGCTCATAGAATAGTTTGTGTAGGTGTATTGATTATGTTCTGTTATAGTAACTGGGTTTACTGTGTTCCTCATAGAAACCTGGAAAGGATCCTGGGGCCCCAGATTGTAAATATGGGGAAACTGTTTACTGCCATACATCCCCTTTCCTGGGCTCTCTCCATCCTGGCCAATTACTGCAGGTGAGAAATTCTTTCCTGTTATAATAACTCCTGGGGAAATTGACAGATAGAGAGCTAGTCAGCTTAGAAGAACCAATTGTAGTTGAATGAGATTCTGTTCAGACATGAAGTATGGGGAAGATCAGAATAATCCAAAATGATCATAGCTGTATATGAAATGCTGTGGGGTGTTCTGCAGGTTTATTGAGATATATTCACATACCATACAATCCATCCAAAGTGTACAGTAATGGCTTTTAGTATATTCATGGGGTTGTATGTTCATCACCACAATCAATTTAGAACATTTTCATTATTCCAAAAAGAAAAATCCATACCACTTACTTAACAGTCACCTCTCAATCCCTCTGTCCTTCTCAAGTAGAACATAACCACTAATCTTTTTCTGTCTCTATAGATTGATTTATATTTACGTTTTATGTAAATGGAATCCTACAATATGTAGTATTTGGTGTCTGGTTTCTTTGACTTTTAGCTTAATGTTTTTAAAAAAATTGTTAGTGATCTTTTTTAATAAGAGAAGTTGTGGGTTTACTGAAAAGCCATAGAAAAAATACAGTGTACCCATATACCACCTCCTTGTTGTTGACACTTTGCATTACTGTGGTACATTTGTTACAGTTGATGAAAGAATATATATATTTTTTTACATTGTATTTCATCAACTTTATTTTTTTTAAAAATTTTTTATTAATTAAAAAAAATTAGAAGAAACACAAACATTCCCAACACAAACACACAGCAATTCACAATATCATCACATTGTTGCATATTCATCATCATGATCATTTCCCAGAACATTAGCATCAATTCACAAAAAGAAATAAAAAGACAACAGAAAAATAAAACAAACAGAAAAAAAAATTTTTTACATGCCGTACCCCTTACTGATCCCTTTCATTGATCACTAGCATTTCAAGCTAAATCTATTTTAACATTTGTTCCCCCTATTATTTATTTTTATTCCATATGTTCCTCCCATCTGTTGACAAGGTAGATAAAAGGAGCATCAGACACAAGGTTTTCACAATCACACAGTCACATTGTGAAAGCTATATCATTATACAATCATCATCAAGAAACATGGCTACTGGAACACAGCTCTCTACATTTTCAGGCAGTTCCCTCCAGCCTCTCCATTACATCTTGGATAACAAGGTGATATCTACTTAATGCAT
>PVIY010049249.1:0-16832 GCA_004026745.1 Myrmecophaga tridactyla | reverse complement strand
GCTGTGAAGCTGATGATTCTGATGTAGGGTCTGGACGAACTCTACAGGAGAGGCTCACCAGCCAAAGCAGGAAGGGCCTGTCTCTTCTGAATCCTCTTTAAAAGGCTTCCAGTGATCAGATTAAGCGTTACTCATTGTAGAAGACACTCCCCTTTGGCTGATTACAAATGGAATCAGCTGTGGATGCAGCTGACCTGATCATGATTTAATTATAGAATGTCCTCATAGCAACAGACAGACCAGCACTTGCCCAACCGGACAAACAGGTACCACCACTTGGCCAAGTTGACACATGAACCTGACCATGACACCATGTGATCCTGCAACCCTGTTATAAGTATATATTTGGATGTACTGAAAGCAGGGATACATATAAACATCTCTATGCTTGTGTTTATTGCAGTATAATTCATGTTAGAGGTGTCCTAAGGGTACTGATGTTGGGAAAGGTGAATTGTGGTATATACATGTGACAGTATTGAGCTGATACAGAAAAGAATGAAGTTGTGAGGCATATGACTAGGTGAATGAACCTTGAGGGCATTATGTTGAGTGAAATACTCCAGAAACAGACAATATTGTATGGTCCCACTATGTAAACTAAGTGTAATGAGCAAATTTTATTGAATTTGAAAGCACAGGTTATCAGGGAATAAAAAGTGAGCAGAGATTAGGCAATTTATGAATGAGAAGTACAGAGTGTTCAATAAGGGTCATTATAAAGGTCTCTAGATTGTAAGTTCTTACAGTAATCACATCTATTTCTGATTTATTTCTAAATTCTGAGATGCTGTGCTCTTTGTGTATAACCGGGTAGTTCTTTGGAACTTTGTATATGTGTGTGACACCTGAGACTCAGAGTTACAATTCTGTAGCTCTGAAAATCAGCATTACTTCAGGCACCAACTGTTACAAAGAAGCTGAAAAAGAGATCAGACTTCAATTAGAGATATGAATGAAATGGACCTGGTTAGGAACTAAGGTAAATCAGAATACAGGGTAAAAGATGATATTGTTTGTATTTTAAAACCTCAACTTCTATTTGAGACCAAAGGAAGAGATGTTTATTTTGTCCAAATTTCAAATGTCTCTTGCACACTGTCTATTTAACATGTCTGGTCAGTTTATTTAAACAACGTAACTACATAGGACCTAGAATAAGGAATGAGATCTTGTTATTCTGTAAGGTTAATGCAATATATTCTGATACATTCCAGAGTATTTTGGGCAGAAAAACATGTATTTGCAGGGTCTCTTGAGGGACTAGGGAAAAATGTGGAACTATCAGACTTCCCCACGTGGGGAATTCCTGATACTCTCTTAACATTTGGGACTCTCATTTTAAGAAGCCAAGCCCCCAATCTTGAGGCCTGCCCTTATGAAACATTTCTCTAATGGCAAAGCTAAGCAAGCCTACTTATAATTTTGCCTAAGAGGCACTGCAGAAGGCCTCTTTTATTGCTCAGTTGTGGCCTTTCTCTCTAAACTAACTCTGCAGATAAACTCACTACCCTCCCCTCTACATGGGACATGACTTATAGAGGGTAAGTCTCCCTGGCAATGTGCAACATGACTCCCAGGGACAAGCCTGGCCTTGGCATCATGGGATTAAGAATGCTTCCTTGACCAAAAGGGGGAAAAGACATGAAACAAAATAAACTTTCAGTGGCTAAGGGATTTCAAATAGAGTCGAGAGGTTATTCCGGAGGTTACTCTTATGCGAGCTTCAGCCAGATAATGAAAAATTGCTGTAGTGTGCCATGCCCCAACCAATAATATTCCTGAAAACGCTAAAAAAAATTCTCTGGGCTTTATCTAAGACTCCATAAATGTTTTTCTTAGTAAGTTTATTGTATCAAAAATTTAAGGGCTCCAGATTGTTTCTATGCCAGATAAGCCCTAAAATCATGAGGTACTCCACGTCTCTCCAAGAATATCAGCCAGCTTCATTCCTCTGCCCCGTAAGGTCAACACCCCTTTCCAGCATGAAGAAGCTAAAATGCTGTATTATATAAGTTTTCAGGTTCTTTTTAGAAGATGCAAAGCAGAAAATTTTATTAATAAGCATATTAAACATATTCAAAGGAGAAAAATACAAAGATCCAAAACACACATCATGATAAATGATAATTTATGAAATATCCCTCTCTTGATAAGTTTTTGATCGTTTCTCTTAAAACTTTTCAAATAGGGCCACGGTGGCTCAGCAGGCAGAGTTCTCACCAGCCATGCCAGAGACCCGGGTTTCTATTCCCGGTGCCTGCCCATGCAAAAAAAAAATGTAAAAAAAAAAACTTTTCAAATAATGTCTTTTATATATTGTTTCCTTTAAGGCATCTCAATCTTAGTCAAATGGTTAAGTTTAATGACCTAAATCTAGTGTCTGATCAAAGTGTCTCCTTTTCAGGAGTTAAGGCTTAAAATACACAGAGCTCCTATTTGGAGCAGTGGAAATGTTTTGGTAATGGTAGTGGTGGTAACACAATATTGTGAACATAATTAACAACACTGAATTATTTATCTGAATGTGGTTAAAAGGAAAGATGTTAAGTTGTATATATGTTAATAGAATAAAGGCTTTTTTAAATCCATGCAACTGAACAACTCTAAGTTAAACCATGGACTCTAGTTAATAGTACAGTTATAGAAATGTGCTTTCATCAATTGTAACAAATGTACCAGACCAATGGAAGCTGTTAATAGGATGGTATATGGAAATCGTGAATTTTATGCATGATTGTTCTGTAAACCCACAAATTTTTAACAGATTTTTTTGTGAAGTACTCTCCTTTTCAGATAACAAACTGACTTCTCTCTACATGTGTCTCATAGGTGAGTGACTTTACCTGGAGCCATGATGGGACGCAAGCCCTTATTTCATACCGTGATGGATTTGTTCTGGTTGGTTCTGTCAGTGGGCAGAGACACTGGTCATCTGAGATCAACTTGGAGAGTCAAATCACGTGTGGCATCTGGACTCCTGATGACCAGCAGGTAATGCCCTAAGTGTAATATTAAACCATGAAAGCTGAGAAGGAGAAGAAGTTAGATGCTCTCACATGAGAAGCTCTCGAAATCCTTAATAAAGAATCACAAAGAAAAATAACAATAAAACTGCATAAGTAGAAATTAACATAAAATATTTTAATTTGGAGAATTTGAATTTGGAGAAATAACATTTCCCATCAAATGGTAAACACTGAGTTAACATTTTAATTCTATAAAATGTTCATGCAAATTTATTTTTAAATCCACATAAATAGCCAGTTGATAAGCCAATGGACACGAATAAGTAATTGACAAATAAGGAAGTTCAACTAGTCATCAGTCATATAGTGAATAAGTATTCATTCTTTGGGACAACAATGCAAAATTAGCACAGAATGAGGGTATATTTTTTCACTTATTAGCAAAATAATAATAAAAAGATAGATGAGTTTTACTAAGTAGTGATGAATAGTATGAAATAAGCATTCTCATCCTTTGCTGATAACAAGGTATATTAAACTTTGGGAGAAGCCATTTGGCAGATTATGTCAGTGGTCTTAAAAATTATCATCCACTTCACATTTTACGAATTTATCTGAAAAAAACAAGAAGGAAGAAATTAGAAGTGTATTCATTAAAGCATTATTCATTATAGTAAAGATTGGCAACAGTCTACTTATCTAAAAAGGAGAATGGTCTGGTAAACTGTGATACAACCCCACAAAGGATCATATAATAGTTGAATAAATTATAGATTGTAGTTAAGAAAGTAATGTAATTATCTTATAATGTGAAGAGAAAAAATCATGAAACAACCAAAAGAAACCCATACACATAGTAAAAAGAACTGAAAGAAATGAATCAAAATGCTACAGTTAGTGTGCATATCTGGTGATTTTTATTAATAAAACCAATCAA
The DNA here is from genome assembly GCA_004026745.1 of Myrmecophaga tridactyla. Taxonomy (NCBI): domain Eukaryota; kingdom Metazoa; phylum Chordata; class Mammalia; order Pilosa; family Myrmecophagidae; genus Myrmecophaga; species Myrmecophaga tridactyla. The sequence continues at coordinate 12,926 of PVIY010049249.1, read as the reverse complement.
CATACAATATGAACATTCTTTTTTTCATCACATAGTTGTATATTTACCATCATGATCATTTCTTAGAACATTTGCATCAATTCAGAAAAAGAAATAAAAAGAAAACAAAAAAATTCATGCATACCATACCCTTACCCTCCCTTTCGTTGGTCACTAGCACTTCAATCTACTAAATTTATTTTAATATTTTTCCCCCTATTTATTTATTTTTAATCCATATGTTTTACTCATCTGTCCATAAAAGAAGCATCAGACACAAGATTTTCACAATTACACAGTCACATTGCGAAAGCTATATCATTATACGATCATCTTCAAGAAACATGGCTACTGGAACACAGCTCTACATTTTCAGGCAGTTCTTTCCAGCCTCTCTGTTATGCCTTAATTTAAAAAAGGTGATATCTATTTAATGCATAAGAATAACCTCTCGGATAACCTCTCAGCTCTGTTTGGAATCTCTCAGCCATTGATGCTTTATTTTGTCTCATTTCTCTCTTCCCCCTTTTGGTAAGGAGGTTTTCTCAATCCCTTGGTACTGAGTCCCAGCTCATTCTAGGATTTCTGTTCCACATGGCCAGGAAGGTTCACACCCCTGGGAGTCAGGTCCCACGTAGAGAGGGGGAGGCCAGTGAGTTTGCTAGTTGTGTTGGCTGAGAGAAAGAGGCTACACCTGAGCAACAAAAGAGGTTCTCTTGGGTGTGACTCTTAGGCCTAATTTTAAGTAGGCTTCACCTAACCTCTGTGGGTTTAAGTTTCATATGAACAAACCCCAAGATTGAGGGCTCAGCCTATTGCTTTGGTTGTCCCCTTCGTGATTTTTTTTAATTGAATTTCAAAATTTTCTTCAATATGCCTGTTTTGCTTTCATGATAAAATGACATATAATAAATTAATAAAATCATATATTTATTATTCGCCCTAAAAATGTAAAGTTGACTAACTTAAACTTTTGTGAATACAAAACTCGTGTTTTCCAAGCATAGCAGAATCCTTAGAATGCTATATTTCATAACAGTGATTTAGATTTAGTATTGGTAAAAGCGAGCAGTAGAATACATAAGCATAGTTTTATTTTTGAGCCATTTTTCTTACTGAATTGAGTATTTTCCCTCTTTTAAAGTTAGTATTATGAGAATCATGAAAGGTTCCCAATTCCAAGTTTCTTCCTTCCCAAGATAAAAAGAGACATCTAATTATCTTTAATATGTGCATGTATTTATATGAAACATTTAGATTTATTATAAAGTTTTGTTTTCATTCATTTTAACTGCTCCTACATTGCCTCGAAAAGAAGCATGGTACACAGGGAAGTTTGGCCTCTCACCCTGCCCCTTGTGTGAGGTGTTTAACCTCTCCCTGCTTCAGTTTCCTTTTCTGTTCCAAGGGGATGAATTATTTCCTGCCTAATTCCCAGGTCTTATGTAAAGATCAAATGAGGGAATAGGTATTAAATTACTTTTAAAAAAAGGGGTGTGTGTGGAGATTTTGATTTCACATTGTTCCCTCACCTTGAGGAACAGAGTTCATGAGCCATCTATGAGGCTCACCTTATGTTCCCAATGAGCAGGCCAGCCCAGGTCCCAACTACACTGTGCCTGTACAGTGTGATCGATGTAGAGACCCAGAGATGCTAGGGATTCAACAATGAGTAAGATTTGGCTCTGCCTTTGAGGTGCTTGTGGACCAGATGAGGAGTTAGGCCAATAAATACACTGCTGCTGTATGCTGTGGAAGTGCCATGATGGAGGGCCTCAGAGAAAGGGAGATGGATACACCCAGCATCATAGCCTGGTATATAAGGAGAAAATGCTGAGTTTGTTCGACATTCCCTCGGGGTTCAGGAGACAATCGTGTGACTTGATATATGAAACATGTACATTTAAAAATATCCATCCAACATGTAGGACAAAAGGAAAAAAGTCTTAAATTCAAGCTTGAGGAATTTAGTTTAAACAAGGAAATTTTGTAATAACTTCTAAGCAAAAGTTCATTCGTTATACCTTAAATGGTGTAGAAAGGGAACTTTCCCTAATTCCTGCCCTGCCTGGGAGATTTCCTAGGAACATTCCCTCTGCTATGGGGAACAAGGAGTTCTACAGAGTACCATTTCTCAGGTTTGTGGCTTTGTGTCTTTGTGTTCTTTTGTACTTGTCTGTACCGTAGTTCTTGCAACATGGCACAGACATAATTCAAGTATATGAACTATGTTTTGTTTCACTTTAAGGGAATGTCAAGGCATTAAAACTGGGTACACATTATGGTTGTTAGAGATACCCAATTTCCCATGTTTCACTGCAGCCCAGAATGACCACTGCTGTGTTTCTTTCTGGTGTTTGAAGCTTCAATCCCTTAGAGTCTGGTCCATTTTATTCACCTCAGTCCTTGACTGGTGGCCTTTCTTGCCAGATCACTCTGCTTCCTACTCAGGCTGACCTCTCCTTCTAGGCCCCAGTAGCCATGGAGGATCACCTTCAGAATTCTTGGCTTCAGGTGAAATTGGTTCTGTAAACAGTCGGGTGCTGCTTCCTCTTCTCTCTCTTCTCTCACCTTCTGCTTGGCTCCTTGTAAGGCATCTCCATTCCCGGTCGAACATTCAGGGCTCATGCTCTCTGAGCTGCCCTCCCTCCACCCTCAGGAATGCCTTGACAACCAAATCCTGCTCACATTGAGCTTGACCTACCCCTTCACAGATCTGCCCGTCACCCCTACTCCATGGCTGGGGTACTGTTCCCTTTACCGACAGCTCCTCCTCAGACTTCTGCGCTTGTCTCTTTTGCTCATTTTATTGATTTCTAGTGTCTTTTCTGTGTCTTTCCAGTAATTTCTTCCACTGCCACAGCTTTAATGGTTCCCACCTGTACATTACTAACTCCTGGTCTCTGTTCTTTGCTCTGAGCAAAAGTGTACAAGGTGTACAAGACCTACTACGCCTTGTAGCCTTTAGGTCATCTTCACCTAGACCTTCCTCATCCCTGCTCTCCTCGCTTTTGTGGTTTCGTCCCTCATTTGGGTGGAGCATGTCTCAGGGTGTTTTGAAATGTCCAGATGATGTGCTTTGATACATCTGATTCACTTACTAGCTAGGGACATATGGTCGCTTTCAGCCTGAACACTCATGTCTTTCAGCCCTAGGACATATCCTATTTAATTCTGTGATAGTTTCTTCATTTTTTTCTTTTCTTTCTTTATGGAATTCTTGTTTTTGATGTTGATCCTTATAGATTAATCTGATTTTAGCATCTTTCTCTACCAATTTCTTTTTTTATCTACTTTATTCTCTTATCTGGGTGGTTTCCTGAACAATATCCTCCAAGTTTTTTTTCTTTTTAAAACATTTCTATTAAATTTTTAGTTAGCACAAGCTTTTTTGTTTGTTTCCTGATTGTTCCTTAAAAAAAAAAATAGCATCCTATTGTTTGGCAAGCATAGAACAATATGAGAGTATTAATTTGAGGTTTTGACAGTTTGCTATGTATTCTTCATTGCATTTACCCTCCATGTTCTTCTTTCTGTTTTTGTTTTAGTCTATCTTTTTCATATTATTACATGTTAAATGCTTTTCTGAAGTGTCTGGTGATCCTTGGTTAACTGTTATTTGTCCAAGAGGATGAAAAAGCTAACTGGAAGCCTTGTATGAGAGAGAAAGTTGTTGACTGATGGAATTCCCTGTGGGGTGAACAGTGAGTGGACTTGTCTTTCTGATTAGGAAAATTGCCATCCATCAGGATCTTTCAACAGTCTTCTCCTAAACCGGAGATGGGTGTCAAAAGTGGCTACTAATAGATGGACCTTACCTAGTGACTGAAGCAAGCTTGAGTATTCTTATTTAGTATGTTGATTTTTTGCCATATCTGTTCTTCCCACATCCAGTTCTTCTGATCCACCCCTTCCAGAGAATAAAATGTATATCTTCTGCCAGTGTTGTTGCTGGCCTACATGGGGTGGAAGAGGGAATGGTGGAGGCCTGATCATATCCTCCTGTTTTCAACCCCGTGATTACTTTCAGGAGAGTCTTCAGGTTCCATAGCACAAATCAGTACTCTTCTTGTCTTCTTCCCTGCTGCAGGTTTGGGCTTCAACTTGCTCTGATCTATTTGGTCAGTTGCTATTTGTTCATCTGCTTTCCAGCTTTCAAGAAGTTGCTTCTGTTGTCTGCCGTCCTCTTTTCTCTAGTTCTCTGCTGACGTTTCATTCATTGCTCTCAATTTAGTGGGGTTTAGTAGGGTGTTCAGTATAACGTGACAACTCAACTTTCTAGCCCTTTTTCTTCCCTACTTCCACACTAGCCAGAGTGAACTGTTTTGGTTTATGAAATGCAGGTCATTTTCCTACCTTTGCCTAGTCTCTTTCTTCTGCCCATTTCCCCTTGTGCATCTGTGGTAAGCTCCCACTCATCCTTGAAGGCTCTACTCAAATATCACCTTGTCTATTCAGTCTTCCCTAAAACCACCTCTCTTCGCCCCAACCCCAAACAGGGTTAGAAATTCTCTCACAGGTTTTTAGTAGTACTTCCTGTATACCATGAGCACATTTTGAAACATTTTTTACATTGTGGTGTAATTTTTTACTGCGTATTTTCTTTCTGACTAGATAGGAGGGCGAGGACTACGTCTCATTTCTCCCTTGAGCACACAGGTCCATGCTGATTGTAGTGTAGGCATTGCAGCAAGTGAAGGAAGAATGGTTTCTCTAAAACTACCAGCTTCCTTCACCACTGTGCCCTGGTGGTGACTAAGTTCACAGCCTCTCATGAGAAATTGCTGTATTCCCTACCTATTCCCACATATATGAGAGGAATTCTTAGTTTACCCAAAATATCCTGTTCTGTGAGATTCCACATTATTTTTTCCTCCCTAACATTTTATACAGAAAAGTCTAAATATTTTAGTTTTTTCACCTCTGCTGATACTGATGTGGAGACTCTCTTCAGTTAAGGCTGGTTAAATTCAGATGTTGGTTTTTTGTGTGTTTTTTTTTTTAATCTTTTTGTCTATGGTTATTCGTTTAGAAAGTAATTCTAATGGGGACTTTAATATGTGAATTATTTCTTCCACTGAAATCCATGAACAGTTTCTAAATATTAATTATTACCAGTTTAATCTTAATCTATGATACAGAAAATCTAACTTAGTGAGAATTATTAAATATTAGAATATCCCACCAAGAAATTTTATGTGATTTCCTTGGATAAAGCCTTTAAAGATTTGCTATTTTCCTGGGATGGTTTACCAGTGGCACTGCTTGAGTACAGCAGAATAGGATTTATGATATCCTCAAATATCTTGTACCCCAAGCCTTTTTTCATTTTTTTTTTCCCATGTCATATCTGACCCCCCTCCTTACCTTCCTCCATCTCTTCTTCACTCTACAGCTTCCACTCTCTGGTAATGAGAATTTTTATTATGAGCCAACAGATTTTCTCTATTAATAATCTGAAATTCTCATTTTCACCCTGTTTGCCTGTGACACATATTCATGATGAACATCCTAAAATTATATTTAGGAAGTTTATAGTCACAAGAAGAAAACTCTAAGGTTCATTTCCTTTAATGAGAACACAAGTCAGTGTTCAAAAAAATAATAAAGGCAAATGCTTGTTCATCATAAATTTAGGAAATACCAATAATTAACCAGTCCATAGAGTTTGTCTAGGCACTGAAGGATGCAAACCATGATTAAATTATAAAGCAAAGGAAACAGTGTAATGATGAACTTAGAAAATGTATCAGGAGCACAATCATATATGATAGGAAAAAGGAAAGCAGAGCCGTAAAAACACGTTTTCTTCCCAAAATTATTTATAGGCTTACTTTTTTAAAATTGTTTTATTGAGAAAAGTCTTCACACACATACTCTCTATAGATGGTGCACAATCAGTTGCTCATTATGTCATCAACATAGTTGCTACGTTCATCACCGTTATCATTTTTTAGAATATTTGCATCATTCCAGAAAAAGAAATAGAAAGAAAATCTTAGGCATACAATACAACTTACTCCTCCCTCTTATTGACCCCTATGGTTTCCATTTACCTAATATATTTTACCCTTTGTCCCCCTATTATTTATTTTTTTATTTTTATCCTTATTTTTTTACTCGTCTGTCCCTAGCCTGGATATAAGGAACATCAGACAAAAGTCTCTCACAATCACACAGTCACATCGTAATTGTTATATCTTTATACAGTTGTCTTCAAGAATCTAGGCCACTCGAACACAGCTCAACAGTTTCAGATACTTCTTCTGCCCATAAACCACTCCAATATACCATAAACTAAGAAGGGATATCTATATAATGTATACGAATAATTTCTGGATAATCTCTCAATTCTGTTTGAAATCTCTCAACCACTGAGACTTACTTTGTCTCATTTCTCTCTTCCCCCTTTTAGTCAAGAAGGCTTTCTCATTCTCTTGATGTCAAGTCCTGACTTGTCCCAGGCTTTCTGTCCTACGTTGCCAGGAAGATTTACACTCCTGAGAGTCATGTCTCACATAGGAGGGAAGTCAGTGGGCTCATATGCTGAGTTGGCTTAGAGAGAGAGGTATAGGCATACTCTTAAAAGTTGAAAACTGTTTTCAATAGATGCATGTTATACTTGACCTTTAATTATAATAAATAGCCAATGGGTTCTCCTTTGGAATATTCTGTCAGTATTTTCAGCATGCTGCTATCCTTTCTAGGAAAAACAAAATTTCACCTGGTTAGAATGTTCAGTGTTCTTAGAGAAAATAATAGTCCTACTGAAATAGAACTATTTGGTAGGTTGAAAAATTTATATGAACTGGATTTTGTCTATGTATGATTGTATTTTAAATACCCACCTAAGATATTCTCCCTGTTTAAATGGAAAGCTGTCTATTTAAAATCTATTTTTGTGAAAATTTGGCCTTGTTTAGAAGAGAGTTGTTTAGTGTAAAATGGGAATTCTTCACCTAATACATCTTTTTGCTAAATATTTAGACTTTAATTTTGGATAACTACAGGTAATGTTTGTTTATAAATACAAAACTTTAAATGAGGGGAGGCCAGGGCATGGACCTTAAATAAAATAGACCTAACATTTCCTTAGGTACTTTAAACCATGACTTCAAAAGTAGAAAGGGTCTGGGTTAATAAAATTAGTCCCCAAGATGAGATTCAGCTTTTCAGGTCTTATCCCATGCAAATGTAAGGGAGGTGACATTTTCTTCTATAGCTTCTGTGCTGGTTAGCTTTTGTTTTCCCAAGGCAGAAGGAATGTTTGTTTATTCTTTTTGCTTTGGGTTCTAAAGGATAAGTCCCAAGCTTCTTTTTGTCCACTAAATGGAGGTTTTTCACAAAATGTGTCCCCTCTTGATCTGGTGTGTACTGATGTGATGGATGACCCTGAGTCCACTGGTGTTAGTACAGCAGTTAACACTGTTGGTGCCATGATGGGGGACAGCAACATAGCAACAATCGCTGTATGTACCCCTTGACCTCTGTGACAGCTGTAAAATGAAAACTGTTTCTGCAAAGAATAAAGCCAGCCTGAAGGAAGCATATTATTCTGCCATATGTACACTTTGTAAGAAATAAGACTTATATTTCCTGTTTGAAATGGAGAAGAATCAGGACTTGAGCAGCTAGTGTAACAGAGTCCTATCTTTTCAGGAATATTGAAAAATGGACTGTCATAGATACTCATGCACTAAAGAGTTATTCATTCACTTTTTGAATATAAGGTCTTAACTGATAAACCACCATAGAACTCAAGGAGATTTGTTAAATTTATGAATGTATTCCAGGTCATAAAAGGATACTGCAGGGATTTTTAATTATATAATTTTAGAAAATTGATTATGAAAAATTTTAGAATATAAAAATTCAGTAAATCAAAGAACCCTCATATTTTGTCACCTGTTCTAGTTTGCTAGCTGCCTGAATGCAATATGTCAGAAACAGAATGGCTTTTAAAAAGGGGAATTTAATAAGTTGCCAGTTTATAGTTCTAAGGCTGAGAAAATGTCCCAATTAAAACAAGTCTATAGAAATGTCCAATCAAAGGCATCCAAGGAAAGATACCTTGGTTCAAGAAGGCTGATGAAGTTCAGGGTTTCTCTCTTAAGTGAGAAGGCACATGATGAACAAGGTCACAGTTTCTCTCTGTGCTGGAAGGACACATGGTGAGCAAGGCATCACCTGCTAGCTTTCTCTCCTGGCTTCCTGTTTCATGAAGCTCCCCAGGAGGCATTTTCCTTCTTCATCTCCAAAGGCTTATGGACTCTCTTCTTCTCATGGCTGTGTCATTCTTCTCTGCTCTCTCTGAATCTCTCATTCTCCAAAATGTTTCCTCTTTTATAGGATTCCAGTAAACCAATCAAGACTCACCCAAATGGGTGGAGACACGCCTCGATCTAATCCAGTTTAACAACCATTCTTGATTAAATCACATAAAAAATGGCTGCCTTTACAAAATGGGATTAGGATTAAAACATGGCTTTTCTGGGGTACATATATCATTTCAAACCAGCATGCCACCTATGCTTTTTTTATCACTTTTTTCTTTGCTGTTTTTAAAGTGGCTCTCAGACAGCATGTCATCTCACCTGTACATAATTCAATATAGATAAATCTCTTCCAAAAGTAGCATTTCCTTCTGTAACCATGGTGTATTGTCACACCTCCTCTTTTCTTTACTTTGAAGAAGATTTCATCAGATTAAAGTAAATGATTTGTTTGCATCAGAGGAGATAAAGATATTTCTTCTGAAGGTTTTCTTTTTCTTCCACTGTCACGTATGAAATGAGATATAAAGGCAATGTTTGAAAGCAATTTACTCCTCACTTTCCTTCCTCAGTTAAAACCTGAGGTTGCCACCACAATTTTATAAAGGAGAATAATTTACTGATATTTGACACTAACATATAGATGAGGTCCACATTTTGAAAGAAAAAGTCAAACTTAAACCAAAAATAACAGTCAAAGTTCATTATTTGCAAGGTTTTTTTGTTTTGTTTTGTTTTTTTCACTATAGGGAAAGACTTCCCTTTGTGGTTCCTGTAATGCTGGTTTTTGGAGCAGCTCAGCAGGCTGCACCCCACATGTCACTCCCCTCTCCTTCAGGCTCCCAGAGTTGTCTGTCCTGACACACCTGGCCATTTAAAGTGGTACCATGGGTGTGTATAGGTTTTAGTATCCATGAAAAGACTTCAAAGCCATGGTACTCAACATTCCGCTAGAAGAACATGGAAGACTCCCTTATACAGGCTCCTGTACTCAGGTTATTTTTTTTTAATTCACGAACCCACTGGAGTCAAACATCTCAGTGATCCATTCCTACACTGAAGGCCCTGGATAGTGAATGAATGGTCAGTAGGTTCAAGGGCCTGTGGTGGAATTCCTGGCTGGTGAGGAGCCAGTTATCTGTGTGTGGGAGCATAGCTTCGAAATTAGGTTTTCTCTAAACTAGTGGAAAGAACAAATCTCGTTCTTCCCCATTAGACTCTCCTGTGGCTTTTTAGTAGTGCATGTACTGCCGAAAGGAATTTTATTTTATTTAAAGCCCTGAACCAAAAATTTATAGGAATTGTTTTTGGCAAAATATGCAAGAGATACATGAATAACAATTAAGGAAAATAATGGAAATGAACTCAGGAAAGGAAGGTGGGAGATGATCTCCCACCCTGCATAACCATCTTTATATGGTATTGATGCTGTTTAATTTTTAGTTTTTCTTTTTGTGTGTATTCTAGAGATTCTGTTGTTGAACATCTTGTGGGAGAAGATAGATTTCTTTTGCAGAAACAGGTACAGCTACTGTCTTAGGACTTTCTCTTCAGTTTTTATTTTGTCAGTGTTCTTTGGTTGACTGACAACTGCAATTAAGACTTTTAAAAATGAAGTTGGCCTTTTGATTTCTGGACTCAGATCATTGATAAATTACCATATAGAGGGTGGGTCATGGTGGCTCAGCAGGCAGAGTTCTCGCCTGCCATACCAGAGACCCGCGTTCATTTCCCAGTGCCTGCCCATGCAAAAAAAAAAAAAAAAAAAAAAAATTACCATGTAGAACACTCTTAGCATAAATAAGTTACATTATTTCTTGAAGTTTACATTTTATTTGTTAGGCCAAGAATGAAAGATACATGCAGCCTATTATTACATAATGCCTTCTTATGACTATATTGGTAGCCTAAACTTATTTTAAAGTCCATATCTTGTTAATTTATCATTAGATTTGTATACATACCTTTATTAGTATCATTAATACCATAGTAAGATGATGACCTTGGTTTTGATGTGCAGCCTTTACCTGAATGCCAGTGATTGGCCAGATGACTGAACTGGAAAACTGAGCTGCCCAGGCTCTTTTGAGGCTCTTCCAAGCCGTGTGCCCTGCTGCTCCACCACCCACTTCCCTGGGCACTCACAGAATCTTGGCATCACTTGGGGAGGAGGCATATGTGTGCTGCTTCATATGTGTGCCACTGCCAATCACAATGCTATTGGGTCTGCTCACATCTATGTGTGCCTCAGAGCTGCTGGCAATTCAGAGAAGTTTTATTCTCCTCAGATCAGAAAATCATCACCTCCTAATCCTTCTGTTGAAGAAATTTATTTCTAGCCACAGAAAGAAATTATACAAAAATATTGAGAAATATATTTAGATATATTTTAAAGATTCATAGCATTTTGAAGCAGGAAAGGATTTGAGAACTCATCTAATATAACTTTTTAGCTTACAGATGAGACTGAGACATAGGGAGAATAATGATCAACCCAAAGTTTCATGAGTGGTTAGGAGTTAAAATAGGACCATACTTTGGTCAACTGACCCCTAATCCTGAATTCTGTACAAAGGAAATAATGTTTCCCCAGCAGGTCTGGACTTTCCGCAGCAAACAGCTAAGCAGAGTACATCATGCAGTATTTCTCACCCAAACAAAAAGTTTACCATCATACCTTGAGACCCTAGGCCTTCAAGCCTGCTCCAAAGACATAATACAGGACCATATTCCTATAACATTTCTTCTAATTCAAATTATATGTAAAAATATTTTTAATAGTGCATTCATATAGTATAAGACTCTAAACATTCAAATGGATATATAAAGCCCCCTTCTTTCCACTGCTCCCAAGCCACCCAGTTCTTTTCCCTAGTTGCAAATTGGTGTTTCCAGTTACTTCTGTGTTCTTCCGGAGATAATCTAGTTAAATGCATTTTTTTTTTTTATTAGTCCCTTAGTCAGACTGAACCTCCACTCCCAGAAAACAATATGAGGGTGTGCTTTAGAAGGTGATTAGCCTAAGGTACATGACGGATTCCTCACGTGGGAGATTATAGGCCCCTTTGTTTATTTGTCTTTGGTGTAATTAAAGGTGGGATGAACTTTAAAATGGAACCTGAAGGATTTGTGGGCAAATATTCCAGCCATGGAATTATTAAACATTGTATTTGATGTCTGATGCAGATAAAATATCTCCTTCTCTTAAAGTCTTTAGACATTGGATAGTGTTTATTTTGATGGGTTAGTTTTAAAGTGGTCTTTTCAGAGGTGCATAGGTGGTTCAGTGGTGAAATGCTTGCCTTACATGTGGGAGACCCGGGTTCGATTCGTGGACCATGCACCACCACCACCACCCCTAAAAGAGGTGCTCTTTTCTGCAATGAAGAGATCAGATAACTTAGAATTACTTGTTTAGCCCAAAGACTCAGATGTTTCGTTGTGAGAATTTTGGGTGAAATTCTTTCGTATATTTATCAGAATAGATCTTACATTTAAAAATCTTTTAAAAGTGATTGTTATAGTCAATGGGAAATTACATTTCATCCTTTTTTAAAAAAAAACAGGAAATATTCAGTTGAGCAATTCTGTCATTAACTGTCTGCTTTCAGAAACTCTTTTTCTGAAGTTGCAAAACATTCAAATCTGGCTTTGAAGCACATTTAAAGGCCAGTTTTCTGAAACCCAACAAGGAAGTCTTTAAAAAACAACAATAAACTTTTACTATAGCGGCATGTCAGAACAGAGAAGGTTCTTTCTAAAGAGCAAAGGGACATCACAGTTTGTCCTTTCATTCCTCTATCCATTCCAACATATTTAGATGTTTGCCACCAGTGGTACTGTTACTACTGGGAATTAATAATCAATTTATTTAAATCACAAAAGGAAATAAATGCAGGATTTGGTTCCAGTGCTACTAATTAAACTATAAAAGAGATGCACATTTATAGAAGCTTGTATTTTTGAAGTTGAAATTACCCAACATGGTCTTTATTCAAGAATTTAGATGGATGGCTGTGTCCAAAGATAAAGTACTGATGAGATATCACCACTGTTCTCAAAGTATATTTCTTTTGAATAATTTTACCTCCTCTGTCTCTTCTTTGGTTATAATTTGGTGCATTTAAAAAGTATTGGTAATAGTTGTTACATTTTTAAATAACTTCATCTAAAAATAATTTAGAACAGAGTACACAGAAGTTAAGAGATTATATGTGGATACCATAATTATGTTTTAAGATAGCATTGATATTAAAAACTGTCTGAGAACCTCTGGGGAAGATGACAGTATAGGAAGCTCCAGAACTCAGGCCTCCCACCAAAACAGCTATCAAACGGGCAGAAACTGTCTGAAGCAATTGTTTGGGGGATCCAGAGGCCAGAAGAACACTATATAGTGAAGAGCAGGTGGAAGAGGCTGATAAACTACGTTAAAGAAAAGTGAGTTGCTCTCTCCATGGGGCAGCTACTGGTACCCATCCCCCATTCTCACAATGGGCCACCTTGGGGGTCCACTCCCTGGCTAGCTCACTGGGGACAGAAAGTGTAAAAACCCTCTTCTTCAAGAACAGAGGTATACTTGTTGATTAGTAAATTTGGATCACTGGGTCCCAGACAGCTCTGAGCTGGTGTTTCAAACCATCCTGGACAAAGGCAGCAGCAGCCACTCTTTCA